>JAEANM010000534.1:5262-19503 GCA_017656035.1 Myanophis thanlyinensis
ATGTTTCCAGGACATAAATCAGGATTTAAGTCAGAATTAGCACTGCTATTTAATAGGAAAAACCAGTGCAAGTCCTTCTCTCAATTTTAACTGAAGTAAGGAAAAAATATTGTACGATTTCATTATGTGGCATGAAGAGTGACAGTGACTTTCTCTGTTCTTTTCCAATACTGCCCTCCAGTGTTCGATAAATGCAAGGTTGTTTTTTTTTTCTAGATAAGAATTTTCCATCCTTGAACAGAAATTCAGGTAAGATCACCACATTTTAAAGTATATATTAATTAGGTTTATGTCCTACGGAAAACTCATTGGCTATACCTTTAAGTCAAGGGTTGGGAAGGAATCCCAGTTAAGCAAAGAAACAAGAGGAGGACAGGCTGAAAACTGAAAACAAGACTCAAACAAATCGTAAGAGGTATTATGTGAACTATTGCAAACCACGACCCAAATTATGTAGGCATTAAAAGAAGATACTTAAAAATATTCCATTTTCATTCTCAATTTTCCAGTAAATGAGCAAGAAGCATGCATATTCAGAAGGCATAGCAGATGGAACATATGAGGCTGAAATGTCCAATGCTGCAATGCCTTGAAAGCTCAATAAATGCATTCCCTAACCTCCTCAGCAAGACCCAGTAAGAATACTGTGTATTAAATATTGTTCTTCCAAAACATTAACTGCTTGCTTTTTAACAAACATTATTCAGGAGAGGGAAGAACGAATGGCCTTGAGAGTCAAAAGGAAGACTTGCTATGACAATGGTCAGAGGGCTAAGTCTAGGGCAGAAATCTAATCTGAGTAAACAACTCAAGATAAGATCCTTCTTAATAGTCACAATAATAGAAGTGAGTGGGGAGGCACATTCAGACTTGCAAGATTGGATTCCTAGTCTGACCTACCCTACCATGAAAGGATCACATCATCCCTTATGAGATCATGAAAATTTTAAGGAACAGCTCAGTTTGTTTCAAAAATAATACTGTAAAGATAATTCAGCTGTGATTGAGGGATTTTCCACTAAAGGAAAATCTGCTTTATCCTGTCTCAGGGGATTTACCCCATTCACAATTCTCCACAGTTGCATCAAGAAGGGGCTTTGCTACTCTCTCATTCCCATCCCCTGCATCCAGTGGTTTTATTTTTTTACCTTGCCTGAAATCACAGTGAAGGAGGAATGCCTGAAATTCAGTTCCCCATTGTTATTATGGCTTTTAAATTTTATTTTTTAACTTTAGGAAATTCAAGATCCATACATACATCAGGGTTTGCCTGCATTTCAAGTCTGGAATAGGTGTAGGGTAGTTTTCCATACCATGCCGTGAGTCTGGGTTCATCATAAGATCGATCTACAGAAAGAAAATTGGATGCAATAATTAGGGCTATTATGGAAACCAGTAATATATCATTATAAAGTTTTTTGACATTTGGGGAATAAAGGACTTAATGACAACTCTTTTAGCAATTTTTTTGCCTTCTCTAGATAAAAAAGCTGAGCAAGTGAAAGTTTTAACTTGCAAATCATAAATAATACGATCAAGAGGAAATTATTCTAGGCTATTTGTACATCAGTGAAGTTGTTCTCTTTGAAATACAAATTTCTAGAGGAAAATGTGAGAAGTAACACAAACGCCCTCAAGTGAACCAAGCTCAGATTGCTTATGGTTTGAATGTCATGGTACTTATACCCAAATCCAATAGATAAAAAAATAAATAGAACAAGGAAAAGTTTGTTGTCCTAACTTTATACTGCCTTTTGAAAACTCAGGAACAGGCAGACCAGCTCAGAGCTGAAAAGTAACACTGAATCTCCAGCCTCTCCTTCTCAGCAAAAATAATCACCAGCAAAACAATTAAGCAGCAAAAGAAAGAAAAATCACTAGTAGATGCACAGAACCTTTTTAAGCCTTTAGAGCAGAAAAAAGCAAAGAATACATTTGTTTTGGCTATATCCTTATACTAAACAAAACACAGGTTAGCCCTAAATCTGTGTGTTAAGTGGAGATTAGAACTGGTGGCAGAGGGCCAGGTATTTTGCTGGCTACAATGGATTCTACTAGAGTAAATATTTCAAGATGTACTGCTGGACCTTGCAAAAACAGGAGTCAACAGTTAAAGGAGACTGATAGCAAAGCTACCGTGTCTAACGTGTGTTCTTTGCCTCCATGGAATTTCATGGAACAGCTGATCAAACATCCAATCTGCTTCACTCAAGGAAATGAAGCCAGGAATCAAATGAATCCTAGAATAAAGAAAAGTCACATTACATGTTGATATTCTGATTTATTTCAAACTAAGACATTCTAGACAGGCTGTGTCATTTCTTTCCATCAAGCAAAGAAAACAAGTGGGTTGCTAAGAAAAGAGTACTCCACCACCACTTCAATACTGTAAGTTGCTTAGGAGTTATCAAGCTCTTACACTCTCCACTTGTTTATGTTCATAGTATTGTTGGAGAACTTCTTGTACCTTGCCTGGAGAACACAGAGAATAGTCTCACTGGCATCCATTTGGGAAATAAGAACAGAGAAGTAGACGTAAAGAGAAGTAGAGTAAGTAGATGATTTATGCTGAATGGTGATTGGGAAAATATTAATTTAAGGCATGTTATAGGGTTCCATGTCATTCAGGAGACGTATGAATACTATAGATCAATGGTGGTGAACCTTTTACTTACCGGGTGCCGAAAAGTACATGCTTCGCAGATGCTTTGTGTAACCACATCATCTGCGCATGCATGCAGCTTTTGCATGTGCAATGCATGCATGCTGTGTGCAGGCACTAACGCACACATGAGCAAATGTGTGCATGCGCAAGAGAACTCCAAAGACCAGCTGGAGTTCCTGCTGCAATCGTGCACATGCACAGCGGAGGCCCAAAGACCAGCTGGGTCTCTGCAATCATGCATGCATGTGCAATTGCATGTGCATGCTCAGCTGGGGGTAAGTTGGCCGACGCTTGTGTGCCCAGTAAGATGCCTCTGCATGCCAGCTGTAGCAGCCGTGCCATAGGTTCGCCATCATGGCTACAGATTTGTTTGAAGCAGATAACATGTTTCCCTGAAAATAAGACCGTCTTTTTATTTTTATTGCTACCCAAGAAGGCACCAGATCTTATTTTCGGGGAGGGGGATGTTTACTGACTCACCATGTGTGCATCGCCCCCTGCCTCCTTTTCACTGTCAGAGGCCTTTAGGAACTTTTTCTGTGGCCAGCAAAGCTTTCCTGAAGGCCTCTTTAGCTGATAACAGAGCTCCAGACTGATCCAGAGCTCTGTTATCAGCTAAAAGGACCTTCAGGAAAACCTTGCTGGTCTTGCCAGCAGAAATGGGCTGACAAAGCATGTGTCAGGGTGTGCGATGCCTGGCTGCAACTGCCCGAAGTAGTAGGACAGCTCCACCCTCCCCATCCCCACCCTAGCTTAATTTTATCCGTACACCCTGGATAGGCAGGGTCTTAATTAGGGCTTATATTATTTAAAAATATTGTAAAAATCAAGCTAAGATTTACTTTCATGATAGGTTGTATTTTCAGGGAAACACAGTAGGTCAGTAAGGATATATGAGTCAAAATGTGCAGACAGACTTGTTTGTAATTTGGATCTACTTAATAGCTCCAATTTATTTATTGTTAATTTTAATTCTTAAACAGATCTGGAATCTCATGTAACACATCTTGAATCACTTTGGCTCTTGTATAAACAGCAGGACAAAATCAATAAACAGAAGAGAGATATCACTTTTCTGAATAAAAGTCCTCTTCTGTAAGTGAAAGGAATTCCCTGTAAGTTTTTCTTCATTAGAAAGGAAAAACTAAGTTCAATCATGTTCTTTTGTTAGCACAGATTTTTTTCTGAATCATAGAGATAGTGAGAAATATCTTCCTCTAGTAGCATTCTTTGGATTCAGCAGAAAAAAAAAGATTGAATAAGCCAGATATAAGATTTACTCAACATGGCAGGAGATACACTCAAAATAATTGTCTATTTTTATTGTGGGTGTACAATAAAGGGAGATCCCAAAGTACATTGCTTTCTTCTTTGGGAGGAAAAAAACCCTCAGAATTTTAAATCAAGCAAATAAATATATAACACTATTGGAAGGTAACTAACAGGAATGGTCTTGATCCAATGATTCTTTTCACCTGAAAGTTTAGTTAAAAACAGTTTTAAAAAACACGTAAGCTTCAACTACATTGTAGACTTGTATCTGTCAAAAAGGAAAGCCAATATGGACAGTGTTATTATAACAAGTGTCTTTTATTAAAGATAAAAGGATGTTCTTAATCTAGGTGAAAGTTATTTATTAATAAATTTCTGTACAATATCATGGTCCTCCATATCTGTTGTCCTTGTAACATCTTTGCTATAATGTCTTAATACTAATTCAAATACTGAAACATAATTCTAACAGAACTATTCTGCAAGCGCACACACACACACACACACACACACAGTGTTAGATACTTACTTTGATATTCCTGAGGGCAATGTGCTGATCTCATATAGACCCTGTTTTCTGGAGTAGAGGAGGAAAAAGAAATCCATCATTGTTGGTAGACATAAAAGGTTCAAACTATTAATTAGGGTTAGAGCAAGAAAATTCACTAGATCCAAGGGATATATAGGAGTAAAAACACATTACAGGTAATCCTTGATTTATCATCATTCATTTAGTGACAGTTCAAACTTGTGACAGCATTGAAAAAAGTGACTTATGACTTGTCCTTGTACTTATGACCGATGCACTGTCCTCATAGTCATGTGATTGATTGTATTTACAACAGTTGCAGCATATTGGGAACATGTGATCACCACCTATAACCTTCCCATGGAGCTTTCAATATGCAAAGTCATTGAGAAAGTTAAATTTGCTTAATGACTACATCACTTAGTGACAAAATTCTAGTCCCAATTGTACTTGTATGGACTTTCTATAAGAGCAACATAGCTCAAATGATCAAGAGATACTGGTGTTAAAATGAACTAAAACTGAAAATACTTACTCTATTACTCTGGGTTCTGGGACTTTGCATACCACCTAAGGATTAAAAAAAAATCTTATATTTTTTATAAAGTATGCATATTTAGTTTACTAAAAGGACAAAGAATTATGAAAATACCAAGCATGCTTACATTTCCTAGGGTTGCTTTGTAATAGTAAATCATGTTTAAAATTGAATTTTCTTTTTTTTTTCCTGTAACTAACTCTCTTGTACCGAGGTCAGGATGGAAATTATCTCAATGGGATGAAGAGGTAAATTAGTAGGTTGTGGAAATTAAATATAAGCATAAACATAAACTGAACTGATTTGGGGGTGGGGGGGCGGAAAGCAAAAAAATTAAAAATCATATATTTCGTAACCAAAGTAACAAATATTGCTGAAGATTCCAATAATAATTGTTTAGTTATGCTGCTCTATGTTGCTGATAATACATCTGAGTTAGAAGACTATTTTTTTAAGAGAATGCACACAAGAAACCATTAAAATGTGCTTTCTATGTGTTTAGGCAATTTTATATACATATAAACAAAGCAACAGCAATATAATACAATATTATTACCTCTTCAGGTGCTTTAAAAACAAACTGTCTTTTAGATGAAAGCTCTGCCTCTCCTTGGAATGTGGACGGTGCTGAACTGGCAAATGCTGGATTTCTAGCATTGGAATTTCTAGAGGCTAACACAAGAAGGAACAGTATCAAACTACGTAACAAGAACTTTCATATTTTCAATGTTATTTAGTAATCATATTTTCAAATTAAAAGTATATTCACACACAGAGAGGTAACATTTTCTTTGGTATTTCTACTTCAAAAGGCGGTGTGGTGACTCAGTTGATAAGATGCTGGGCTTGTCAGCTAGAGAGCTGGCAATCTATGTTTGAGACCTGAGTGCCATGTGATGGGGTGAGTTCCCATTCTTGCTCCAGCTCCTGTCAACCTAGTTCAAAAGCATGGAGGTTTTGAGACAGGCTCAAATAAGCATATGAATCACTTCTCGTGTTTTCATTTCCTTCATGCTATTAATAAAGAAATCTATACCTTTGCATTGAAACCACATTTTTATAGTTCTAATAAAATCCATTATAGCAAGCTCTATGTTTTTTTTTAATAACACTTAAAAAGCTTATACCATAATTCTGTATTTTAACTAGCAGTAAGCTTCAACATTAAATAGGATTTATTTCTGAAGGACCAAGATATATAATTAGACTGCAGTGACCTTTACTTAACTGTTCAATTATCTGAGCCACAGGGAAAATATAATGTTGTGTCATATTTAGTAAACAAAGTGAAAAGTCCTAGATTAAATCTCCTATTTATGACAGTCAAAATTAGGTCACAGGTTTCTAAGAACCCAAATCAATAATCACTGAAGTTAGGAAACTGTTTCTAGAGCCTCCATTCTAAAGATCTTAGGGAGGCAATTAAAGGCCCTGTTTTGGCAGTCTTCCTTCAGTTGTAGAGATTTGTTTTACATAATATTTTATTTCCAGAAATGAAAATGTTTCAAACCAACCACCATCCTTGGCCAAAAACTGCATTTCTAATTACCTCTCTGCCTTACAGGTTTGGGGGTGGGGGAAGTGATCAGGAAGTATACCCTTTAAATAGAAGCACAATAAAACCAGGTGGTAAAGAGCAGGAAAGTAGAGAGGAAGGGAGACACATACCTTGGAGATTTTGTCATAAATGGCCATTTTCTGAGAATGGCCATGAAGATTCCAAATTTTCCACTAGCCTCTAAATTTGATGTTAATTCATTATTTTTTTTCATTAAAGCAAAATATCTTGTGCTACTAGTACACGTGTTCAAAAAGATTTAAGACCTTTAGTGGCCCAACAGGCCAAAAAATGGTCTAAATGAGAGTTAAACAGCTGATCCCAAGATTGGGTCAGTAGTCACAAGATATCTAACTTGGAAATAAAATAAACCATCAGAGTAGTAGCCAATAGAAGAAATCAACCTAGTAAATTAGATAGGGGCCCAAAGGGGAAGCACAGAGGAACCCCTTCTGTAGTACTTATAAGTAGGGAGAAGATCTCTGTGAATTGGCAGTAGTGTTCCTGCTAGGCAACAAGTGTAATTTAGCTTATTTATATACATTAGAAGAAGATAGCATTTACCTGAACATGAAGTCATTCTGCTATTACCCTGGCTAGCCCAGCCACCCTGGACTCTGGCTCTCTGCCTTTTATTTTCCATTATTCTTCTTTTACCAGTCTTGTTGTAAGGGGTTTAGCATTCCTAAATCAACATATATAAATATATATTAACACAACGCTAAGCAGCTTAGATCTTAGTTCCTACTGCTTTTGAAGAAGTGGATAACAGGATATAATGCATGAACAGAAAACACAGACAGATGAGAACCTCTCTATACATTACTAGGAAACAAAATCTCTAACACTGCATCATCTTTAACAATAGAAAGATAGGTAAGAAACTGCCTTCTATCTAAAATGCAGCAGCACCCAAGTTCAACAATCTTGCACAGTTTTGCAGAAATAAATCTTGTAATGATCTTATAAAAGAATAATAAAAGCCTTTATTATTATTATTTGTTTTTCCTAACCAGGGATTTCAAGAGACGGCTCAGAGTGTCTGCCTAACAGGGCCATCAAGTATCCCAGGCAAGGCAAGGCCCAAGGACATCCTGTAAGGAAGCAGTCTACGTTGTAGGTAACACGCAGGGTTAACGTTGCAGACACTCTGGCCCATGTGTGCAGAACCAACTCTTTTTGCTTGGTTCAACACCAGCCAAGGATTATGGGCCCTGGGATTCAATAAATCCCGACGTCACTTATTTGGGCGGAAAAAAAAAACCCGGGAGCGGGGAGAGGGAATAATTTAAAACAGGGTTAGATTTAAGGAATATCTTTCTGTCCTCCTTCCCACTCCCCACCCACCTCCCCAGACCCAAAGCACGAGCTCTAAAATTCCCCCAGCTAAAATATACCGCAAGGCTTTTAAATACCAACTATGAAGGTTTCTCTGCTGCCTCTTTCCTTCAGTCCACCTTCCCACTTTTTATTTTTATTTTTTTAATCAAGCGCTTGCGGGCAACAGAGCTACTCACACAAGCTCGCCACCAACAACTACACCCTCCGCCGCAGGCGACCTCCACCAAGCGGGGGGGAGGGGGAGAAAGCTCTCCAAGCCCACCTGCGCGCGCACTTTCCGAAGGCCCCGCCCTTTTCTCTACGGCATTTATTGAGCAGAATAGGCGACATCCTCGCGCCTCTATCGTTAGGCGGTGAGATGCCCTTCGCCCCGCCCACCGCCGCGTCTTCGCGGATCGGAACGTTAGGAGCGGGAGGCGGGGCTGCGCTCGTTGTGTTGAAAAATTCTTGGAATCGACTTTCCGCAGAGTAACCTTGCGAGCTTTGTGGAAAACTTTTCCGGGTCCCCGTCCCGGTTTTTTTTTTCCCTTCCTTTCCAGAAGATGACTAGGATGTTTACGGCAGGATCTCAGCGGGCGCATCTCCGCCGGCTGCTGTTCCTTAGCAACTGGCATTCTGAGGCGAGATGCTTATGACAGGCTGCATAGCTTTACCCCCCCCCCCCCCAAGTTTTCATCAGTGGTGTTAGCAGTTTCACATTTTAAGCTTTAAAACAAGAAAGAATTAACTTTTCGCCGCGTTTACTGGATATTATGTGTGCGTGGAACTCCTCATTTATGATTTGACCTGATTTGTTTACTCAAAGGCAAGACTGGTGCTTTACTGGAGAGGGAAACGGAATAAGCTTGAAGGATTTACTCTGATTGTGACTGAAATCTTTTGCTAAATTTGTGTTCACCTTTTAAAAAATTATTTTGATGCGCCTTTACTCAGAAGCAAACAGAAAAACCTAACGTTTTGCAGTCTGCTAGTGATCAACCCAAACCTAACAACCAGCCATGACCCTAAAGGGAGGAATGGTGTGATCACCTGGGACATTAAGAGCACTTTGTTGCAGACTGTTGGTGTGAAGACACACCCTGACAACACCCTTTTGCCACATCTGTGAATCTACCTTCATTTCAAACTCACTAAAGGAGTTAGATTTAGCTAAGAAGGGTTGATGCAATCTGCTACATTTTGCAAAGCCATTCATTAGACTGGAAGTGAAATCAGTTCACCAATATAAGATAGGATCAACACTTGTGGACTATTTAAAAATGATATGGGCAAATCTCTTGCCCTCTGGTTCTAAGTTCCAGCTTCATTGGCCACCATACAGTTTCCCCAAAGACAGCAAACCGATACCTGTGATGTATCAGAATTGCACAACAGCTGCACTATGGGCCTTAATTGTTCACTGCAAAGCTGAAAAAGCATACACTTGGAACCATGGAAATCCCCCTCCACTACTACTACCTACCCACATAAAGAGCCCACAGAAATATGGAAATTGGCATTTGCCATGATAAGGAAAGGAAAAAGAATCTGAAGTATTTGTGATATTGAAAACTAAATCGTTTATCAAAGGGTTGTATAATTAGTATTGTAACTGCCCACTGCAGGTAAAGCCCGAGAGCTGGAATTAAGATACCTCAACTTTGCCTGAGCTAATGTCAGAATACTTTGATTTCCTTGGACAAATCCACAATTGGCTCTGTAAACAAAGTGGGGAACAAATACTAAACAAGTGTTGATAAATGTTTCTATTTTGCATGAGCAAGTCTGACTTGTTTTTAAAATAATTTTTAAGTTCCTTATGACCTCTTGGGAGGGTGAAACTGACAGCTTGAGAATACCTGCACTAAGCCAAAACCAAATGAAACCAGCCATGTTACACTCTGCTTTATCTCTAAGCACTAGTATTATACAATTTCTTATTGAAGCAGCCCTTCAGTGAATTGTGGGAGGGAAATATAGCAAGTGTATTCCTTGTATGTTAAGGCAGGCATGTCAAACTCAGAGTCCCCCGAGGGCCATATTGTCACATTTGAGTTATGATGAGGGGTGCACTCTCTTCAATTGGGTAGCAGCAACTGGACTCGCTCTTGGCAGCTCGGAGGACGGCCCGTCTTGCTCTTGGGATGCCAGGACAAGCAGAAAACACTCCAGTGGCAGCGGTGCAGGTCGGGTTACAAGCGCTGGCCTCACCCAACCGACTCCTCTGACCAGGCTAAGGAGGAGTTGCTGTCACTCCAGTGGAGAGGCGTTTCTCTTGCAACTTGCCTGGGGAGCCTCGGAAGCTTTTTTGCTTGTTACATGTCTAGACTGCCTTTTCAACAGTGAACTCAGGACAGCGTGTAGGGTTCTTCCTGTTTACTCACTTAATTTTATTTATTGATTTAAAATATTTTATCCCGCCTTTCTGCTCAAGAAGGATCCAAGGTGGTGTGTAAAACATCATCTGTGCGGGGCCGCAGGTGCAGTTTCAGTTGGCTGCATTTGGCCCCTGGGTCACATGTTTGACATGCCTGTGTTAAGATACACTAGTTAACAGCATGGGCCATTGTTTTCTGGTTCCCTTAATTACAGTCAATGCATTCTCATTAAATCCTCTTTGCACTGATGTGCTGTGATTATTCTCACATGAGCTAGGCCAGCATTTTAGCTTTTTCATGTGATACAAAGTTGGGACTGTTTTTTGTTGGTAAACTTGTGTTTATTTTTTATATATAGAGAAGTCTCAATATTTGTAGTAGTTATGTTCTATAAAGCCACCAAAAATATTGAGTTAGCAAATACCAAAATAGATGAGAGTGTGCTTGATCGGATAACTTAAAAATTGTTGTGATCAAAAAGTGCTATATTTTATTTATTAAATCATTATGCTGCCCATTTTCCCTGAGTATTCTCAGGTGACTCAGTATTCATTTTGTGATTGCAAATTTATATTAGTGAATAGGCAAGTGGTAAATAATTGTATATCCTGCTTAATTAGATGACTTTAAAGAGTCATCTAAGAAGAGGTGTCAAACTGGTGGGTGGGTCAGATGCATCACATGTAGGCCATGTCCACTCCACCTCCGTGAAAGGGAAAACATGATATATTGTTATGGCAACATGATGCTGCGAGTTTTGACACCCATGATCTATTGGGTCCAATTACAGGCAGAGGCTAAAAAAACCTCAGGAGTTTGATGGGCCTGGAGGTCCCAGTTTATTCACCCTTCACTACAAAGATCATTTTTCTTTTATATGGTGTGTTAAACATCAGAACCAAAATCCGCAGCCAACATGACTACAGCAAAGACAATCCTATTCCATTATAGAAATTTAGACGTAGAGATCATATCCATCAGTTCTAATGGGAATACTTCGATAGGATGGGAGATATAGCAGTAGAATTTCTCATACAGGTAGTCCTTGACTACTGTTACAATTGACGTCCCAAAGGTAGTCACCTGTTTTAAGAGTTACGATAGCCCCATGCATCCCACACAGTCATGTGATCACATTTGGGGCACTCAGCAATTGGCTCACATTTATGGCTGTTTGCAGCATTCTGTGATCACATGACTGCAATACACAATGTTTTTTGCTGGTTCCTGCAATGATTGCAACAACTTAACAAGCATAATTCTGGCATCAATTACAGTTGGAAGTCAAGGACTACTTGTATGTGATGCATAAATAAGTCTGACCTTTCTTTTCTCAGATTACGTTTGGTGCTGCTAGAGATGCAAGCCAGGCTGTGGATTTTTCCAGGATAGATGCCCTGTTATTTTAACTGACATTCACACACACACACAATTTGCAGTGTAATTATAAAAGTACCAGGAGTACCAGGAGAAATACAGAAACCAGAGATGAAATAGGAGAATTATTTTATTTCTTGCATCCTGTGTCATTTGTCTATTTTTATTAGTTTTACAAATAATTCAAAGCAGTGAACATAATAGTCCTTCCTCCACCTATTTCCTTCCCACCAATAACCCTGTGAGATGAGTTGTATTTAGAGAAAATAACTAGCCCAAAGTCACTGAGCCATCAATTTTATATGGAATCAGTTTCTCTTCTGAGATTTCATGACTATTCTGGTCTAAGTAACCTTTTATTGTTTTGAAAGTCATTACCAAGTCCACAACCAAGAATAATCTACTGAAAACAATCCACTCAGGCTATAAAGCCAAGATATTGGTAATGAAGAGCCAAAGATCTCAGCAGTTAATCCATTCTGGCAGAAGGCAGGTGACCAAGTCACAAGTGGCAAGATACACATTAGTGCAACACAAATCTTATATCTAATCTCATTTTGTGAATTCAAAGTACCATTACAATCACCACTTTTTCTTCTCTTCCTTGTTATATAATTTTCATGGATAAATTGATAATTTGCCTATATTAAAATAAGCTTCTGTACAGAAGTCTTTTAGATGTTACTTTATAATTTTGATATAATTCTAAATACAGTCCAATGTTTTTCATATTAGCCACTGTATTTGTCAATTAAAATAAATTTTACATAAATTTTACCTTCAATTCTAAAGCTTAAATAAAATCCCTATTTTATTTATTTACACACACACACACACACGTTTTCCCGAAAACAAGACTGGGTCTTACATTATTTTTTTTCCACCAAAAAAGGCACCAGGTCTTATTTTTGAGCAATAAAGAAAGCCTTGCAGGCAGAAGAAATAGGCTGGTGTCAGGGTATGCGAGGCCTGACTGCAACTGCCCAAAGGTAAGTAGTAGGGAAGCTCCATCTCCCCCATTCCCACCCTAGCTTAATTTCCACTCTTGCACCACAGAGTGGTCGGGTCTTAATTAGGGCTTATATTGGGAGTTCTATTTTAATCATAAAATGTTACAGATTTCATTCTAAATATATATTATTAAATAGGCATGCCAGCAGATATTTTGCATACTTCCAAATATTCTATAAATATAAATTGTCATAATATGACCTTCAATAATTCTCCAATAAAAAATACAGCCATTCTGGATAAAACCAGTTTCTGATTCCCAATCAGCACTATTGCATCGGTTTTTGTTTATTTTCTACATACAATAATACTTAAACACAATTTAATTTCATATCAGTCTTTATCAGTTATTCATCAAAGGACAATGTTCAGAATTCAGTTATAGGGTCTCTAGCATCTATAAAACATGCTGAAATTAATTTGCAGAAATGGTTATTTGGATGCCTATTGATAAAGATCACTGCTCCCAATAAAGCAAAGGAAATGGAATGGTAGTGTGCACTTTTTCCTTTCCCCATTCAGGCAAATGTTGAGCTACCATGAATCTCCAATGAATTATACTTGCCAGGCTCAGAATACAAATGAGTTTTCAATAAAGGAAGGAAGCCCATAACATGTTAAAGCATTTTCATTTTATTTGGTCTGAAGGTACAAATAGGAAATATTTATTTAAGGAATATTTAATAAATTTAAAGAAATAAAAATCCAAATCTTAATGTTCATGTAAAGATAGATAAAACTATAAGTCTTAAGAATGCAATTTTTCATTTCAGTAAATTACAGTGAGGAATAACAAATCCTTGTTAAATGTATTCTCAACATTTGGAGCGACTTCTTTTAATTCTGGAGGCAAGAATTCTTATGCAAGAAGATAGGCTGTCCAGACATGCTTATCTTCTTTCTCTCATTATCCTTTGTGTTGCAGCCTTCTATACTACATCTCATATAACTCAAAGAGCTCCCCCACCTTGTTATAGAGATGGAATCTCACAGCATTTCCTGGTCCCAAGCCATAAACGTTTATATTAAGAGAATAGCAAGTAATCAAAATCCTGTCTGCTGTTGCAAATATTTTTAAATATTTGATACGACAGTTCACACAACATACAATTTTAGTTACAGTATTGTGATTAGTAAAAAAACAAACATTGTGAACATATGAAGTCAGTGCCAGCATTATATTTAGCTGTAATTCTAAAGAGTTGTAAGGAATAAAGCATTATTGTTAGGCCTGACTATCACATAATGAACAGTCACATTCATGTTAACGAGATACATCCTATAGCCAATCTTGTCTTTTTTAAAATCTCAATTTCAATAATTTAAATAAAGGGATATTTCTTGAAATATCAAAATTGAAGAAATAACAGAAGTAATGTGACTCTATTATTGGTAGCAACATTACAAATTCCAAACTTATATTTCAATTTCAATTACATTTCTCAAAATGAAACACTACTAATGCACTTCAGTAAAACTATTAATTGAAAATATTGTTTAATAATTATATAACACAACACATTTTAATAGAATGGTTCCCGAAGTATATAATGTAGACATTGTTAACTGATTTTTCTACATCTCTCTCTCTCT
>JAEANM010000534.1:21587-35042 GCA_017656035.1 Myanophis thanlyinensis
CTGAATATAAATATATATATATATTTATATTCTTCACGCCAGTCTTCAGTTTCCCTCAGACTACCCCAAAGAAAAACTACAACTTAGGACAAAATATTTGATGCTTCAAAGTAGATTTTAAAAATACCAAGGTTCTTGTCAAGGCAATTTAGCTTAATTTTCCTTTGCTTTCTTTAAATGGTAAGCTCTTGATTTTAAGGCTGTTTCTCTGATAGTTTTTCTGAGATACCAGTCAGGCAACAATTGTGTTCCAAACCATTTCTAAGAAACAAAAGCAGAAAAAGATGTATTACTAAAGTTATTAATGGATTGATAAATAAAAGCAAGTTATAGACACACTTGGAAATTCTAATATCTCTTTAAATATACATACCAAAAGAGCATGAGATGGATATCCACAAGTTACTGCTTCCTGACCAAGCGTATTGAGGGAATATTTTACATATTGTTCAGGAGTGGGTCTATATATGTTTGCTCTACGAAGTTTAGACATTTTTGTGATGACAAAATATGGTTGAACAGTCTGAAAAGGAAAGAATATTATTAAATTTATATCTAGTGGTTTGTACCTGTATATTGTCTTAAAGTCTTATTTAATATCTACAACAGACATGCTACAAAACAATTTAAACATAGAAACTGCTATAGTGAGAACATATTATGGTAAGAATCATATGATTAATATAGGTAATCCTCACCAAGCACCTCATTCAGTGACCATTTGAAATTATGACAGTGCTGAAAAAATAACTTTAGGCCCAAATGTATGATATTCAGAGTGTCATTCATGTTATTACATGAACACGATTATAAACTTAAAATGGGGAAATGGTAGATTAAAGAGCTACCCTGAAGTGGTACCTCGCATTCAATTATCTTTTGGGCCCAGACAGGTTTCTTTAACTGCCTTACTTAGCAATGAAAATTCTGGTCCCAACTGCAGTTTTAAGTTAACGATTACTTCTACACATTGAAAGCATTCCAGCACCAGTCGGAATGAGCATTGAAAAGAGTGGGGAAGTAGTTAGGAGGAAGGCACGAAACTAATTATTCTTGCCAATTTTGAGTTAGCTATTCCAATGCCAGGGTAAACATTCCAAAGGAAGGGGGGCATGAGGAAATGTGATTTCCTACTTAGTAACAGCTTCATTAAATAATATAGCTGCTGGCCCCAATTGTGGTTAGCTTAACTTGGCTGCAATAAATCACTGATTTAGAAGCAACATTAAATGATCTCCTTTGTTCATACATGACTGATTTAAAAGATACATTTATCTGATATTAAGTGTATGTAGCTTATGTATCAGATTAATTCATTAGGAACATTGTACTGAGGTATTTTGAAATGGATATTTAATCTTCAAACTGCATTGTTCAATTATTGCACAAGGTAGCACCAAAGGATAAAATATTAAATATTGTAATACTATTAAAAGTGGTATAATTTTGCAGTTTTTCACTTACAAACTGGTCTTCAGCATGTTACTTTAAAAAAAAAAAGATTCCATATTAGCAGATATTCCTATTTTTTTTCCTGCATTCAATTGTGTCTGATTCTTGGAAATTGCCTGGACAAGTCCCTGAAGTTTTCTTGGCACGGTATTTAAAAAATGGTTTGCCATGGCCTCCTTCCTAGGGCTGAGAGAGAGTGATGCTACAAGGTCAACCAGTTGGCTTTGTGCTTAAGGAAGACTTAGAACTCATAGCCTTCAGATTTCTTACCTGAGGCCTACTACACTAAACTGGGTCTTATTTCTAAATTACCCCTTTTCAATTTAATAAGAGTTTTAAAGTTTGATTAATGTAGTTTCATTTTTTCAGATCACCATGTTTTCCTAAGGTAAAAAAAAACTATTTTTGGCTGTTTATGAATATTTAACTGAGTTTTTTTTTAATAGTTTGGCACAGTGTTATGCTAGTTTTTTTTCTCATTTTTCCTGGAAGAAGGAAAAATAAGCATAACACTGTGCCATCCACTGCCAACACCACCCCAGATATCATGACTGAAAGGCTTGAAAGGCCAAGAGTGTACCAATCTCATCCTGTCCTCACAGAAGACATCTAAAGGTGCAACCAATGCTGTTAGGACCTCAGACAGACATGCAACAAGCCCTCCAGGACAATCCCAAACTCCTCCTGAAACTTAATTTGATCCATTAATTACCTGGGGTGGACCAATCTAATAGGTATAGTTTCCCTACAATCAGGGCCGTATAAGTAGCTTGCATCCCAGCCCCAGCAGAAAATAAATTATTTAGAAGAGTTAAATAGTTGCTTTACATTTTTGTCATTTTGGGGGATGTAGCTTCTCTCTTTTTTTTTTACATTTTTAACTCTTCTCTTTTGGATTTTCCTGATGTTAGAAAATGCTGTAAATGGAAACACCATACCATAGAGGCTGATGGAAGAGACTAGCTTTTAACTTCATTTTCTAAGATGCACGATAACCTTCCAGACAGGAAAACCGGGGGCCAAGTGACCCTACAACTTTAAGTCAATTGCCTAAAGGACATTCGCAGCCACAAATTAAGTACCGGTAGTAATAGAATTAAAAGCATTGAAAGTGAGAATGATCACTTTCATGCCCCAAGATGGCAGTGACAAGGACTTCCCTTTTGCCAAACGTCCAAGAAGATGCCCTTAAAATACATGGCAAAGGATGTTCATTGGAGATTTAAACATTCTAAACTTCACATGGAAAGATGCTGAAGTACTCATCTAAGACCCAATATGCTACATAACATGTGATGGTAATATGGGAAAGGGTACAAGAAGCCATGTGAAACAAATGAGCAAGTTTGCAGAAGGATAAAGTGCATAAAGTGGACAGGTTGTAAAGCGAAACAGACATAAATAGGATAGAGCATCACTTGAGAAAGAATACAGAAACGAAACACGTAAGATCAGAGATCGTTGTTCAGATAAAAACCCAGGAGATGGAAAAGGCCAAACCTGATTCACACTTGTAGCTCAACTGCAGAGGAAACCACAGACAGTGTTGCTGGAAGCTTAGAAACTTTTAGAAGAAACCTATGACCTATTTTATTAAAAGGGCACAAGATATTTAGCTTCCATAGAAACAAGCCAGGGGATAGCTGGGATAAAGGGGTGGTCAATATTGTAACCAATCATGATAAGCCAAATGTATACATGACCATATTTTGATTACGTATGTATCTTGTTTCCTGTATCTGGATAGGATAAAATTAACTGCATCTGAACTCTTGTTTGTTCGAGTTTGGTGACTTTTTATGTTGCACCTCGAACCTGCGCAATAAACCTTTTCTGTTTGATCCTGGAATTCCTGGTCAGTTCCTTAATTCCATAACAATGGTATAATGCTAAAGCTAAACAATAGAATTCAAAAATGGTCACAGAACTCTTGTAGTAAAAGCAAGTACATAAAAAACTCCAAATTAACTAAAAACTATCAGCCAGACGATTAGCAGAATAAACCTTTAAAGTTGGTATTTCATAAAGTCAGCACTATAATGAAAATACTTTGCCTAATTTATTTTTGACAATGGTATCTGCAATTGTCTTTCAGATAAGGAATAATTTGAGTGTATTTTAATCTCTAGTATCCCATACTATTAGGTGAATTACAGGGTGGATTTAATTTAAATTGAGTTGATTTAAATCACTAATAAAAAGGCTTAATTTAAATCAACTCGATTTAAATCATAATTTTTAAAGAGCAGCTGTCATCTTTGTCCCATAGCGGCTCCTCCTCTGACCCACTGTTGACTAACTAATAGTCCCAATATTGCAGAATATGCAGCCTCATGATACATAACTCAGCTCCATTTCATGCTGAATAAACTAGATTAATGTATCTTAAATAGAAAACTATCTTTAGATAGATTTTTACTCCAAAAGCATTTTATTAAAATAAATTTGATAAAAATAAAAAACATCCAATTTAAATTTTAAAAAAATCTGATTTTTAAAAACAAAACAATTTTTATCCACCCTGATTAATTACACATATAGTATCAAAATAGATCAATCACACTAACCTGCACGAGGACACCTTTGTCTTTATATTCCATGCCGAGGCATTGAGAAAAGAAATCTCCAAAAACCTAAATATATGTAAAGAACTATAGTGGTAGGAATGCACAATATGAAATTGCAAATAAATAATGTAATTTTACATACATTGCCATTAATTGTAAACCGTGTAATGTGGAAAATAGCCTTGCACATTGTAAGGAAATGTGAGTAATACTTGTAACAGAATAACAGAGTTGGAAGGGACCTTGGAGGTCTTCAAGTCCAACCCCCTATTTAGGCAGGAAACCCATTTCAGACAAATAGTTGTCCTATGTCTTCTTTAAAACTTCCAGTGTTGGAGCATTCACAACTTCTGGAGGCAACTTGTTCCACTGATTGTTTTAACTGTCAGGAAATGTCTTCTTAGTTCTAGATTGCTTCTCTCCTTGATTAGTTTCCATCCATTGCTTCTTGTCCTGCCCTCAGGTGCCCCTGAGATATCAGAACACTGCTATCATGTCACCCCTTGTATTTTTTTCATTAAACTAAACATACTCAATTCCAGCAACCATTCTTTATATGTTTTAGCCTCCAGTCCCCTAATCATCTTTGTTGCTCTTCTCTGCATTCTTTCTAGAGTTTCAACATCATTTTTACAGCATGGTGACCAAATTGGATGCATTATTTCAAGTGTGGCCTTACCAAGGCATTATAAAGTAGTATTAAATTATTAAAGTGATAATATAAGTTGTATATCTAACTTATATTGTATGATCAGTTAAGCACATTCATAATCTATAGTATATTGTTCATATACGTTAAACAGAACAGGAAGATATATTTCAGAAAAGTCATAAAACTCAAGATTGTATTTGTGCTACATTACTCTAGATTATGAAGCACTGGTTTGAGTGTTCAACCATCCAGTCACAAGGAGTTTTTTGGGTTTCGAACTCACATTTTAGCAGTAACCTTGCTTCACTTTGTATGTCTGAACTTGCAGCTCATTTCCAATTTTTTCCTCAGTTCTTACATCAACAGAGCACTCCTCAAAGTCTAGATCAGGGTTGGGCAAACTTTTTGACTTGCGGGCCACAATGGTTTCTAAAATTTGACAGAGGGGACGGGCCAGAATAGGAGAATGGTTTGTTTGTGTGAACTAATATAAATTAAATGTAAAAACCATTACATGAAAACATTTGGCCTTTAACAGGCAGCAAAACACCATTGTGCTTAGTTTATTGTAAAAAATGTTTTCCAAATTTATTAATTTAATATCGGGTCTTCCTCAAAATTGCAGGGTTCCTGCTAGTAACTAGTTCAGTAGGCCAGATTAAAAAGCCCAATGGGCCGGATGTGGCCCGCGGGCCGTAGTTTGCCCATGTCTGGTCTAGATTCTAGAACAGCTAACATGGTAGATACAAATTGAGACCAATTTTGGAAAAACTACAAGTTTATGCAAAATATTAAATATGTCTCTTAGGAACTTTTTTCAAGCTTTCTTATCACCTCAGCAATTAACAAGGGTTGGTTGGCTACCTTTTTATTATAGAGCAAGAATCTCCAACTCCCAGTCCACTACTGGGCCTTGAACTGTTCAGAATCAGGCTGCAGAAATGGTGGGCAAGTGTGCACATCCCCACTTGTGTGAGCGCATGAATGCATGCTCCATCTGCGTATGCAGCAGGCACACGTACCAGCTGCTTGCATTGAACCATCCCTTCTTCACCCCGCCCACCAGTCCACAAAGCTGGAAATTAAATATATAAAATATTTTTTTTTATATTTAGTAAGTTTAGTGAAGTGTTTTTGTGTTTTTTCATGTTAGTTAAATTTATTTTATTATTTAATGCTACTTAAGGATTTTATACCTTTGATTTATATTTTAAATAATAATATCAGTTAAAAAACAAAGTATTCCCCCCTCCAATATTTTTCTTGCAATAATCCTGGAAAATAGTTTTGACAGACACAATATGACTGAGCCAGCATTAGCCAATGCGCTTCCATGGCTGAGAATGTTTATATAATTAATATACTTGGCTCACATGTTCCCTCCTCCTTCCTCTAATGTGGCTGCCAGAATAGCAGAGCTGTTAGTTTGAGAATAACTACAGTTTAGGGTATTGTCTGAAGTGTAATTTATTCTTAACTTTTGCTATGGTTACTTGAAAGAAACTAGCCTTTGGGAACCATAATTGGCTACAAATAGTAAAAAACTATGTAAATCAAAATGTATAAATTCATAAAAACAATTGGAAGTGAAAATACTTCCTTAAAACAGTGGCATTTGAACGAACCTAAATTCAGACTCCTTGCATAAAGCTGAAGGAGGCAACTATATTTTTAAATAGAAGGCTGTCCCACACCAGCAGTTATAGGTGCATTTCATGTTAAAATTTGAATTAATTATTCCAAGGTCTCTATATTCACTTTCATGAAATAAGGAAAACATTACCCTCTTTAAAAAGACGATTGCAAATATTGAGTTGCCAATAAGCAGTTCAGTTTAAGAATGGAAAAATTATACACATTATGTTTTCCCCATATATGTACCTTGCTTGCTGAATAAAGAGTTAAAAATGGAGTTTTTCCTATTGCACTAATAGAAGTGATATTAATTATGATTCCCTTGGACCTGAAAGACAGAATATAAATTATAAATTTGTTGAAACAAAAGAGAAGCCTAAAATATACAATGTTAACTATAACATCCATATAAGTATTTGCATAAAAAACCCCACTTGCATTTAACTCCTAGTGACTGCCTCGAATAGTCATGTAGTTTTCAGGACAACAATTTAGAAATGGTCTGTTATTACCTTCTTCCTGGCTGCTCTTTTTAAAAAAATTATTTTAAAAAACAATACATTCCCAGTCTAGGGTACAAACCTGAGATTTCTTGGTGGTTTCTCATACACATACAAATACTCTTTAATGATTTATGATTGCCTTGTTTAATGACAGTTAAAAATTTTAACAGTTCAGGAAAAAAAAACCCTATGATTGTGACCAATCCTTACATTTATGACTGTCATAGTATCCTGTGGTCACAAGATTATCAGACACTTTACAACTAGAAAACATTTAATGTACAACTATCACGGTGACACATGGTCACATAATTGTCATTTGAATGCTTCCCAAACAGTTTGCAACAAGCAGAATGGAGAATACCTTTACTAAAATCTGAGCCACTGGAAGTTTCTGACAATGATTCTTCTACAGGTGAATGGACTACACATTATGCAAAACTATCAATGTGTTAAATAGTAAATATGAAAAGCTAAATGGGAAGCTTAGTCCTGAGAACGTGACGAAGTTCAACTCAGAAGCATTCCAAAACTGTGAAACTAATATGGGGAAGACATATTCTTTGTCTCACTTATCAAATCCAGGAAACTGCACAAAAAAAAGACTTCACCACCAACTTTAATTTCAGCAAAAGCTTATGTGAAGCCAAGGAAGATCTTGCTCAATCAATCAATCCTTTAAAAAGTCAAGAAGGAAAAATATTTTAATGGCCAAACTCTTTTAAGTTTTTTGGCTTTCTCCAACCATGAAGAGACATGAACAAGAGAGACATGGATAGAAAGATGGACTATTTAGGCAAGGAGGAAAGAATCTGCAGGCAGCAGAAGACACTTTAATAAAGAACCAAATACTGTGGGTTCAAGAAGATGTATATCAAGCTGGATGAAAAAGAGAGATACTTGTCATAGCATGGTTTTCTGTATCCATTTGGGGGGGGGGGGAATAGAACTGGAAGGAACTAAGTAAGCAAGCAATAATTTTCCGTTTTCAGAAAAATTATCTACCTCATGTAACAATGGCACAAAAGGAAAAATTCCAAAAGTACAATCTGCACTAATACTGAAAGGTTGTCATTTCTTAGCCCCCTATTATTCCAGAGTCTTTTGCTTTTATGCACAAATTTTCTGTACCTTCCCTCTAAGTAAAGCTTGTTCTCTCTATTCTCTCCATTTTCCTTCCAGTGATACTCAGGAATGGCTTTAAGGTTATTTCCAGGAACATCCCGAAACACAGCCACCCCCACAGAGTAGCTTGTTGAGTTTTCACTGATGAGTCATTCAGGCTTTTTAATTCCATTTTAAAAAGAAATCACCAAACAGTGAAAATAAAATAAAAAAGGGAATCAAGTAAAGATAGGCTTTCACCATCTGATGATTCATGCACCCAATCCCATGACTCACACAGCATTACACTGCCAATAAAACATGGAGGCCTGACTGATTAGTCACAGTAATGAATTTTTCAAAGAAAGGATTTTCCCCTATAAATAATAATGGCTGTCTGGATGTGTTTATGTGACTCACCTTTCCACCATGCGAGGAAGCACCAATTGTGTCATCTGAAAAAAATAAGAAAACGATTGAGTAATATGCAGAAAACAGATTGAGGAAAGCCCTCTCAAAAAAGAGCTGACCTCTCTTCACCTCAAAGAATTATAGAAGAATTTGAAGGCCAATCATTTGTAGGGCAGTGTATTTTTATTCTACTTATGCAGTTTGGTTCTTTGATAAAACATGTTGAGCAACTCAGATAAGCTGCACTTATACACAACTTAATCAGTCTGTCTGATTTTGCATTATTTCAGAAAGGTTTCAGAAGTTCTTGTGTTACACAGGTGAATTTCATCAAATATCTAGTGTTGATGCTAGACAGTGCAAGAAATCAAATTTAATTAATATCACAGCAGGGAAAGCAAAAGTGATTGAGCAATCTGAGAGGTATTAGCAATGGCAGTCTGGACCACTTATAAGAATATGAAAACTGATCATGGATTACAATTCCATACGTATCAGCCAGCATAATTAAGTGGGAGATTATATTAGGCACTTCTCATAATTCATTCCATTTTAAAGGAAAAGAAGGCACAACATAAATGGGCAAAAAAGACGAACATTTTCCAAGCTGTTACACAAATCAAAAGCTTTTTGCTTGTGATTTTTAAGGGTAAAAATTTCCATTATTTTGTAAGTTGGGTAGCCACATAAATGTTCCTAGATAAGTAAATAATCTAGAAAAGCAAGTCACTGAAAGGGCTACAATTATTTTACTTTGCCACAGATTACCTAGTGCTGTCTTTTAATTTATGCAACAATTTGTGTTAGCCAGCTTTTAACATTAAAAAATGATTTTAAAATTTTAGATTTCTTACTTTTGAAATAAATGGTCATAATATCAGGAAAAAAATGGTTCTCTGGCCAAAGCTATGAGAAATTTAATTTCTATTTTAATATATCAACTGTACTGTAGCATTTACCATTTAAAAAAGAATGTATTTTATCAAAAAATATAAGCTATTGATTTTTACAGTACAACCACCATTATGAGAACATGAGCTAATCTACAATTTTCATGTTGAATCTAATTCAAAGTGCAAGTTATATGGCCACAACATCTGCCCTAACATTGGGCTTCTTTTGCCACCTGTTCCCCTAATACACAGTCTGACAAAGAACTCTGGAAAAGGTAATAATGCAAAATTTTCTGTGACATTTCATTGGTAACCATTTTAAAAAATATTGGTTGTATATGATAAATTGCCATGCAATTACTTGAATTAGATACATTAAAGGATTATACTACCTATATTTAGCACATGGATACTTTCTACATACCTCTTTTCTAGAGTAAGAAAACTTTTTTTCTTTAAAAAAAAAAACCAAAATGGCTTGACAAGCTCAAATATGAACAACTTCAAGTACCTTTTACCTTTTCTTCTTCAGGAAAATGTTATACTATTAACATATGTAGAAACTTCTAGAGGCTGCTAGAGTCTAGACAAACTCAACAGCAAAGCCTATATAATTGCACTTACTTTACAGAGATGAAATTGTATATAAATTGTTTTAGACTAATACTTTTATTATTCTATATGGAAAATAGTCAATTCTCCTGCATTAGCACAACTTCCCAAAAATGGCACTTACCTTGCACATAGATAAGACATTAACATTTATGATCTTGTTTATTTGCTGTAATGGGGAGAAAAACAACAGCATACTATCAACTCTTGATTTAAAAGTTTGCAGTAACCAAGATGACTAGTGTATATACTATGTAGAAATTATCTGATCAAACATTGGAGCCCAATTGGGATCTTGTAATTTATTGATCTGATTTGATTTCTGGATCCAGAATTCAAAGTTACAGTACTGGAGAATCAGACAACTAAACTATATCAATGTATTGTCTCAAACTTTGTTTTTTTTTAATATTTAATTTAAAATATGCCTTAAAATTATCATTTTAGGTCAAATTGTCCTGAAAATTTCATGGATATAATCTCTACAATAACTACAATCAGAGGGTTTTTGATATCCCTTGTTGAATGCAGAGGACATGATTATTGAGACTGATATGGAAATATAAGGCATTAATTCATGTCTTTAACTTTGCTAAATATAGTGTTTTGATTATGGCTCCAGAGTCTCTGAATTAAACTAATGTTCAGAGCAGATGACAGACTGAATGAAAAAAATAAACATTTTATCACACAGCCACTTAAGATGAGTTTGAAAAAATGGAGCATAGCCATGTGGAGCAAATGGTAAAATTAAGACTTTCTCGTTTCAGGATCTCTTCACCCTGCAAGATATTGCGACTGGATTGAATGTAATTGCATAGATTGTTGTGTTTTGATAACAAATACATGTGTATAAATTATAAACATACACATGCATAGTATGTATATAAATTGACGCTTCTCTTCATTTTCTACAGCATCATAAAATACCAGAAAGAGATATTTAAGATTGAGGAGTCAAGAATGAGTCTTTATGGAAATGTAACCAAGTATCAGGCACATACTACCACATGTGGTGGATGTGAAAAAAAGCTAAGGAATTTTGGTGTCAGATCCAGACGTGGCTAGACGACAAGATTTGGAATTTAAACCAGAATTATTCCTACTATGAATTGTAACAGATGGCTATAGTAAAGGGTTGATATATTTAATACTACACATTTTGACAGCAGCGAGAATGGTACACGTCCAGCAATGGAAGAGTGAAAATAACCCATTGTAAAGGAAGATTTATTTCTACGAGCCAGCCTGGCCTGATACCTGAGGGTTAATTAATTTTATATTTAAATTTTAAATTTATACAAATTGATTCTAAATTGTGGGTTTGTTTTTATTATCTAAATTGTATTTTAATTGTTATCTAATCAGCCCTTATTTAATTATGTTAATGGATTTTAACTGTATTCTATATCTTTATTCTGTTTTTTACTGGCTGTAAACCGCCCCGAGTCCTGAGAGAGAGGGGGCGGTATATAAATTAATTAAATAAATAAATAAATAATACATAGGCAGATCAAACAGCAATGAAAAAATAGGCCAGTTCTGCAAGAGAAAAAAGTATGATAATTTGTTTGACCATTTAACTCTTTTACTTCAGAAACTAATTTTAAACTGGTGTCCTTTATGTTAATTTAATTGTCATAAAGTCAGTCAGGAACCTGACAAATCTCCTGTTGCATCACAAAGATTATTGCATGATTCGTATACATAAAAATGGCAAACCAAGCAGTTTGATCTGCTTGCTAAAGAGAAAAGGAAAATAAAACAAAACAAAACAATCCTCTAGACATATTAGAAGTGATGGTTCACACTTTCACCCTTCTACTTTTATCTAATTTTAAGACAGCTGATAATAAATGCTAAGAGAAAGAAATAAAGAACACAGAAAGATGACAAAATCACAAAATTTACACACCAGTTTGTAGTAATAAAACACACACACACACTTCAAGAAAAATAATTGAGCTATAGAAATAAATATGAATTGATTTTTGCCACTGCTACGCAGTGATAACACAAGTCTCTGAAGCATACACACTGCTTTGCTCATAGGGCTGTTAAGAAAGACATTTTGCTCCATGAGATCAGAAGCTTGTGTCCACCTGGGGTGAGTACCTGTTCTTACCTTGAGATTAAAAGAAAAAAAATATTTTAATATCTCACTTTCTTTTATACAACTTCTCCAGTATTTTCACACATTTTTATTTTGGTCTTATTGGGAATATCCATGCTGATCAGTGGTGGAATCCAACCGGTTTTGCTACCAGTTTGGTGGTGCATGTGCCAACCATACTGCCGCACAGCTTCTAAAGTACTTGTTTTTGTTTATCGGAGGCAGCCTGGATGATTGGGAAAGCTGTGGAGATGCGCAGAACACTGTTCTGTGCAATTCAGGTGAGTAAACTAGAAAAAAAATGAAGGGGATATAAGATAAGAAAGAACAGGTGCAGGTGGGAGGGCCCAAATGTCAGGGGTGGGTAGGTGGGACCAAACATCGTCACCGCTACCAGTTTGGCCGAACCGGTGTAACCAGGCTGCATTTCACCACAGATGCTAATATTGAGGTTTTTGATCAATCCTGAATTAATTTCATGTTATGCATATTTATTGCATCCAGAAAGTAATGTGATATTAGTGCCACCAAGAAAGGTTCAACTACTTAGCGCTTATTAGCTATAATTACTATAATCCTAATAATAACAGGGCAATTCATTAATAAAAAAACCCAGCACATAATTTGTATAGTTTTTTAAATTAAAAAAGGCAAGTGCTTACAGCTGACCCTTGATGTTTTAATCTTGCTCTCTGCAACCCTTAGACTTTTATTTCTATTGTTCATTCTGAACATTGTATATTGCTTTTGTTAGAAAAACTTCTTTCTTCTTGCAATATTTTGCTTCAAAAGCTCTTCATGTCAAGTGCTCTATAAAATAAATAAATTGTTGGAGATTTATTTGTAAACTTGTAATATTTATATTATTTATTTGACCATACATTTCTTAAGTAAATGAAATATTTGTTAACAAGCTTAGTTGGGCAGCAAAACCAAAACTGGATTTCAGCAGGTTTTCCATAAAACAATAAACCAACTCTCTCTGCACTGTAATATATCAAACATAATCCAGCTCATGAGCTTTCACAGGTATTGTGCTGTAGCTTCCCTCTCTCTGTCCAACCAATGATCAAGATGAACAGTGCAGTGGTGAAATCCAACTGGTTTTGCCAGTTTTGCTGCTGCGTGGCTTCTAAAATGCTTGTTTTTCCTTACCAGAGGCAGTCTGGGAGATTAGGAAGGCTGTGGAGGCACGCAGAACAAGTGTTCTGCATGATTCAGGTGAGTAAAAAGAAAAAAAAGAAGGGAATATAGGACAGGAAAGGGCAGGGACGGGTGGGTGGAGCCAAACTGCATCATCACTACCGGTTCGGTAGAACCAGTATGACCAGGCTGAATTTCACCACTGGAACAGTGTGTGTCTGTGTGCCTGTGTCTGTGTGTGTAGCATGTGTATATCTGTGTTATGTATGTGTACACTTTTAATACCAGGCAACAAAATTTCATTTTTAATGTGTGCCAATGTGTCTGTCTGCCTGCCTGCCTACCTGCCTGCCTGCCTGCCTGCCTGCCT
>JAEANM010000535.1:0-35011 GCA_017656035.1 Myanophis thanlyinensis
CAAATACTTAAACTCCTGCACCATCTTGACCTCAGCCCCCTGTAACCTCACTGTTCCACTTCCCTCCCTCTTGTTCATATGCATGTGTTCTGTCTTACTACAACTGACTTTCATTCCTCTTCTTTCCAGAGCATACCTCCACCTTTCCAGGTGTTCCTCCACCTACTCTCGCTACAGATCACAATGTCATCTGCAAACATAATTGTCCATAGGGATTCCTGTATGACCTCATCTGATTTACATTCTGTTAAATCTAAGAGGCTCATGGCTTGTGTTATCTTTGATTCAAGATTCATGGGCAGAACCACCCAACATTAAGAAATAGAGATTTCTCATTTTATTTTCTGCCTTCTGTGCCTAATTGGTTTGGACTTGTTTGTTCCTTTTGCTTTCTTCATCACTATTTTAATTTTCACACCTTCTCCCATTGACATAACTAGCGTCCTAGGATTATGGTAAGTGCTGACATATTTTATGATGTGCTCTTGAGTGGATCAGGATAACAAGGAGAACTTCGTAAACCTAATATCTATTCTGATTTACCTCCAATATGCTTTCATATTTCTCTGTTTATGCCAGATCTCTTGTTGTAGAGGAATTATTGAGGGGAGATTTATGCTGTTCTAAGAAGGAAGCTTTCAAGGGCAAATACAGTATACTTCTATACCAACCAGCCATTCTCTATATCCCATGGAAAGAGTTGCATGCAGTTTTCAGTGGTTGCTGGCAAATCTTTCTGATGACCCTAACCTTGTTGTAAAAGATCCATAGACAAGGTAAAGGTAAATGTTTCTCTTGCACATAGGTGCTAGTCATTCCCAACTCTAGGGGGCAGTGCTCATCTCCATTTCTAAGGCAAAGAGCCAGCATTGTCTGATGATGATTCCATGGTCATGTGGCCAGCATGACTAAATGCCAAAGGCGCACGGAATGCTGTTTTCTTTCCACCAAGGTGGTTCCTATTTTTCTGCTTCCATTTTTACATGCTTTCAAACTGCTAGGTTGGCAGAAGTTGAGGCAAGTAACAGGAGTTCACTCCGTTATGCAGCGCTAGGGAGTCAAACTGCTGAACTTCTGACCTTTCTGAGCAATTTAGCATCTTAACCACTGAGCCACTGTGTCCCCTTAGCCACCTCGACCATAGATAGTAGTCAATAAAAACACTATATTAATATAAATGTATATATTAGAAAGCATTAGACACCTCCTTATTCATGGAATAATTGGACTTCTCCAAGGCTCTTATTCATATAGATGGGACAAGGAAGCTAATATAGGCTTTCCTAAACAATTTGAGTAAATGGGGAACCTAATTTCTAATGGATTACATTCCTTCAGAAGTTATAATCTTGTAGTTCTTGGTGTGGCATCAGAGTGCCCCCAAAGCTTATGACAAATTGTCATCATGCTGAGACACTAAAATAACTGGAATTCAGTTTTCATTTCCTAAAAATCTTTCCCACGTGATTCCGATAACAGAAAGGGAGAAAAGAGAAAGGGGAAAAGAAGAACTAGATAAAAAACAAGAACAAAGGATTCCTAATTTCATCATATTTTGTTTAGTGCTTCTTTAGAATCTAGTGCACCCTTAGGTGTGTTTTCCAATAAATTTGAGGATAGTGCAGTTTCCCAATGAATTTTAAAGATGTGTTTTGTTTGTAGAATGGACCAAAACTTCACAGTATCAATACTTTGTGTAACTACTTGAGACTTTGATGCTAGACTTGTGGGTCCTTAAGAAGATACTAATATTCTATTCTTAATATTCTATTAAGAAAAGATAAGTAGCAATCATGCTAATGTAGCAATAAAATAAAATATCTTGCTTATGTTAGAAATGGTAAAATTGAGACCTGCATGCATTTCCCCTTTCTGCAACAAAAATAGTAATTGTAATAGCAATGGCACTTAGACTTATATACTGCTTCACAGTGCTTTTACAGACCTCTCTAAGCAGTTTACAGAGTCAACATATTGACCCCAACAATCTAGGTCCTCATTTTACTCACTTCATAAGGGTGGAAAGCTGTTATATGGATAAATTAAAGACATATATTTCTTCCCTTAATTTCTCTCTCCCAACCCAGCAAATTTTGCCATTTCCCACCATTTTGGACATTTTTAAAAGAATGAATTGAAATCCTTAGCCTCTGTAAGTTTTAAAATGCCACTACCCCAATGTCAATTTTTTCCCAGTGACTTTATAATGCCACTGATCACCTCTTGCAATCAGGCAGAACAGAAAGAAATACTTCCCTGTCTGAAATTGATGCTAATCCGTATGTGCATGCTTGTCATTTAAATTGGTAGTGTCTTCATTGTCTTGTAGGATATATAGATAATCCCCCAGATTGTGATTTTCTTCAAGACGCTTTCTAGTCCAGTGCTCACTTTATGTTTTATTGTCATTCTGGAATCTAATTCTCTTTTTAAAACTTGATTCCATTTATTATAATGCATGCTTCAAATGCTGTGCTTTGTAAGCCTGTTAGATGAAAATGTAGCTCATTCAGTTGCAATTGGAACCAAATGTTGATATAACTGCATTCCACTATTCATTTAATTGATCACAGTGGTTGCAGAGACTTAGCTATTTACTGAAACCGGTAGCGTATCTTTAGCACATTTCCAAATCTTGACAAAAATAATAATCAAGTACAGCATTAGTGCCACTGAAATGATTCTTTTTCTTCACATTAGCTTGGGAATTGTAATTTTAGTTGGATATATACATTTATAAGTGTCTTCTCTTAGAGATTATGACATCTATCTAATAATAGCATCTAGAACTTCTGAAGGCAAAGCTGTTCTACTGATTAATTGTTCTGTCAGGAAATCTTTCCTTAGCTCTAGGTTGATTCTCTCCTTGATTAGTTTCCACTCAGGTGCTTTGGAGAATAGGTTGACACCCCCCCCCTTTTCTTTATGGCAACCCCTTAGTTATTGGAACATTGCTATCATGTTACCCTAGTCCTTTTCATTAAATTAGACATACCCAATTCCTTCAAGTATCATTTCTTGATACATGGGCACTTAAGTGATTTGTGAGTGATCCTCAGAGTGATTTGTCCATAGAAAAGGAGGTTATTTCTGAGTTTTTCTCTTGAGAAAATTTCAACTGCACATCCCATGGAGGGAGGCTTTCTCAACAGCTGGCCTTTTCCCCCTGGAATAACCTTGCTCCAGAGATCGTGTGCCCCCCTTCCTCATGAGTTTTTAAAAAAATAATAAGACCTTATTTCAAAGGGTTTGGGAAATTGTTTTGATTTCTCCTGCAGGAGTATGTTAATGGGACTGGATTTTAATGTGGCTTGGGCTACTCTGATTATGTATTTCTTATGTATTTTATTTTTAAGCTGACTACTATTTTAGTGCAGAGTCAGTATGATCTAAGCTTCAGATTAAATAAGTGGCTAAATGAACAAACCAAGTTATTTATTTATCGTATTTATTTCCTGCTGATCTCATGATTCAGGCAACTCTAAACAGTAGCAGTAGTTGCTGGCTCTGGCTTAGTTATGAATGTTCTCTTATACACACAAGAAAGTAAATAACCGGAATTGAGGTGTGATAGTTAAAGGAAGAAGGAGAATCACATTGTGGTCTCTCTCTGTCTCTCTTTAGGGTTCTCTGAAGTTGAAAATTAACAGCAGAGGAGAATATATTCTAAAGTCTTTGCTATTTCATTTTATTTTTTACCTCACAATCATGGGGATGCTTTGTCTGAGTGATGCACTTTGCATGTGGGTCCTGGATTGTTACTTACCATATATGCTATGGAGAAAATATATGTGCATTTCTGAAATGGCTATTTGTTACATTTCATTTGATTAAAATGTTAATTAATTTATAAGGAATTATCTTAATCCACCCATGTTTGCATTCAAGATTTTATATATGACTTTATCTCATTGGATTTTTAAAATCTTTTATAGTGAGTATTGCTGGAAATCAGTAGCCATTATTCCTTTCTCAAAATATGTTCTATGTGTAACTTTTCCTAACCATGCTTTTAAAAATATAAATCCTCATAACAAATGAATTCATTTTCAATGAACTAATCCTCCTTCTCCTCTGAAATACAACCCTTTGCCAACCACAAGGGTTACATTCTTGAAAATGCTCACTTAAAAAAGAGCTTCATTGACATTTCATAGGAAAATGGAGACATTGTCAGAACTCATTCTAAGATTGTTCATCCATTACTCTCTACAATGTGAGCAGTTTAGTGTAGTGGTTAAGGTATGAGGCTAGAACCTGGGAGACTATGAGTTTAGGCACTTTAGGCACAAAGTCAGCCAGTCCCATTTTCTCAGCCCTTGGAGGAAGAAAGAAATGGCAAACTATTTCCAAAAACCTCTGCCAAGAAAATTGCAGGGACTTGTTCAAGCAGTTGCCAAGAGTTGAAGGCCAGAACTGTGATATATGATCTTGGCTACTAGTGCAGTTCTGCCCAAGCAAAGCCTGAGTAAATCTGGCAATGCTCTTGCTTTGTCTGCACAGTTAAAACTGGTGCACTGCCAAATTCACCCTGGATTGGCTGCTCACTTTTTTATATGTTTAAGAATACCCATTACATATAGATGGACATTTAATTTTTAAAGATCAGTGAATATACCCAATGGAATTATTTGTTTAGTTCATTGAAAGAAGGGATGTCACACTAATTCATTTATAATTTAAGCAGTCTCTGTATCACTAATTTTGAGAACCACTTTGCTAACATGATGTTATGAAATATGTGGATGATCCTGGAGGATAGAGAAAGAGGGGTTGCCTAGGAAACAGTTACCCAAGAGAAAGGAGATCCTCCAAGGGTTTAATGGTCAGAAAAGAAACTTAGGAACGACCTGCCCTATTTCATCTGACAATTACATGTGTCAGCTGGAATTTTCTACTTTTAGAGTTTCAAATTCTGTTAATGTAGTTTTACCATAATGTGCATTTAACTCATCTAATTGTCTTTCCTGTCTGGCTTACCGAGCAAGGCTGACATAAATGCACATTTGTTTGAATTTTCACCAAATATATTTTGTGTTTTGTGATTTTAAAATAATATTGATAAATTTTAGGAGGTGCCATGGATCACATTACACGTTATTTCTCTTTAAACCTGTGGGCATTTATTGAACATTTCATCTTCCCTTCATCTTGAGGATTTTTTAGTTTACTTTCATTAAATCTTTGTTGTCACTTTGTGCAACATCATACATTTTATTTTAATGTCATCTGTATTGATGTGTAAGATGTGCAAGCCAGAATACCAGAAAAAAAAATATGAGCAACAGCGCACAGAACTGTATTACTTTGCCTGGGGCAATATATGTTTTTCAGAGATTTTGTCTGCAGCTATTTTCTATATGAACATTTAATTATGCCGGGATGATGGTCATTGGTTCCTCATGGTTTACTACTTTGTCTAAAACATCTTCTTGCTATAAAATGTGCCAACTCTTTCCAGGCACTTGGGCACTGTCATGCTAATCATGATAAATAACTGCAGAATAAACCATCTTCTGTAATTAAATGAGTCTGAGTCTGAGATAGATGAGTGATACATCTATCGTTTTTTATTCTTGTTTGAAGAGCAAGAAAAATCAAAGTAGTGAAATACTTCATTTAGAGCAGATACATCCTCCCTCCCTCCCCCCGTCTCTTACACATGCATGCACAGAGAGAGACACATACACATACTTATAGAAGGAAAATTTGAAGTGAAGCTGCAACCTCTAAGAAATAAAGTGGCTAAGCTCCTGTCAGTTGTTAAGGATTACTTGGTACTGGCACTTATACATGAGATATATTTTCTTAACAAGTAAGAATCTAATGGATTAGGTCTTATCTAATTATGGATTCCGCATTAAACTGTGGCTCATACTGTCTGTGGCTGCTGCTGGCATAATTAAACTTAATGTACTTTTAATGATGTCGTCTTAACTCATATATGATTAGAGTCAAACGAAGATGAGCTGTCACCAGTCGAGGAAAACCTCTTTCTGCAGCTCCTGATGGGAAATATTAATAATGCCAATTTCATGGTTAACAACATTGGTTTTGCTATGGAGACTGCTTGTCATGCTATTGGCGCTAATCTCAGCTGAGCTAAAGCTGAGCAGGCCCCGTCATTTTGAAGGGTCTCCACAGAGCAATAGAGCTTGGCTTTTTAAGAGCACGTTTTGTTTGCAAAATGACAAATAAGCTCACAACTAAAGTTAGCAGCTTCTGAGAACAAAATAAATTTAGCACCCAGCGCTGTCTTCTGATGTTAGTGTTTTGTTACCATTCTGAGTTCTGAATACTTGCTAGCCATGCTTTGATTCCATCATCTCCGAGCCTTATGACAGATCAGTTCTAATGCTGAGAAAATTTGGAAGTTGTTAAATTCTTTCCTAAATCACTCTTCCTCTCTGTAGCTAAGTAATCCCACTTTTGTTTCTACATTTAAACATGGCTGGCATGGCTGCTGTTCTGCTAGTGTGAGGCAACCATTGGCATGAACGAAGAAAAGAGAAAAAGCGGCCTAGTTCTGGCCTTGAAATACAGCTCCACTGTCACAATGGAGCTGACCTAGTTGGTAACCAGGACTGGTGTGGAGTGATTTTGGACAAGCAGTTCCATTGATGCAGCAAGGCATATGGGTGATGTGGATTAGAGCCTTGGGGAGCACACCCATCTCTTCAGTTGCTGTGGACATACTGTCAGTTGAGGTGGAAAGAGGAAGAGGACAGTAAAGATAAGGAAGAGGTCCAGCTAGATCAGTCAGTAGAGTGTTTGACTTCTTAAATCCAGGATTATGCCCCATATTGGGTGTAATTTATATATCACAATGTGAAAGCTATTGTTTTAAACTGGAGGCATTTCATTGCAACGATGCCAAGAAATCCAGAAACACATAAATTTGCACTTAATTCTTTCCATAAAAAAATTAAGTCATTGCATTCTTATCTATTCCCTTCCTGGTTTGTTAGCTACAAAGCTCCTTCAAAACCAAGGCATTTAAAAGGAATTCTTTAGCGCTGTGTGTGTATGTGTGTGTCTCTGTGTGTGTATTATCTATAATCTACAGACAAAGTAATTCTATATTTTATTCACCAAAGAAACTATGATTATATGCCATTGCAAAACAACAGGGTGCACTAAAATTGGAAACCAAGGAAGTACTGTAGAAGAAAAAAAAATCTTATTGGTAGAAGAAAAAGAATCCTATAAATAGCAATAACAACAGTACTTAGACTTATATACCACTTCACAGTGCTTTACAGCCTTCTCTGAGAGGTTTACAGAATCAGCATCTTGCCCTCAACAATTTATTGTCCTTATTTTACCAACCTAGGAAGGATGGAAGGCTGAGTCAACCTTGAGCCTGGCAGCCGGTGATCAGCAGAAACTGCTGGCAGCCGGTGATCAGCAGAAGTAGCCTGAAATACTGTATTTTAACCACTGCACCACTGCAGCTCTTATAATAGTTAAGATTTGGGGTACCAATGTGCATTAGTTATGAGGAATGACATCTGCCCCTTTGGTGTCCACTCCCCTAAGTGGCAAAGATACCTTTGGAGCTCTTTACAGTTCCTTGTTGCAAGCCATTCATATCCTTTAGAATGTTGGATTCATTGTGTGGAAACTAAAATATGTAATGAACAACAAAACAAATTCACACAAAGAATTATTGGCAGATAATGAAAGAAAAACTATTGATGAAAGGGAAAGTCTCACATTTAATTTATAAAAACTGCCCATTGTGTTTTGTAATTTTGGAGTTTAATTTTGTATGGGAAAAATAAGCAGCGTGTGATGGTGGAAATTTAAAAGTTCTAATGCAACCCTTTGACTTCTATAACAGTAATTTTATATATATATTATTTGAGTGAATATAGTTTTAGAAGAAAAGACCTTGAAATGTGTTATTTACAATATCTGTGTATGATTGTTTCATTAGAATAAAAAAAAAATAGTGCTATTCACAGTACATAATTGCAAAAATTACTGGCACAAATCTAAAAAAATGTACAGATTTTGAAATGTCAGTAGGTCAAATGAATCCATTTGGTTCATTTAACTTTCATCTTAACACTTCCCCTGTTTATGGCCTAAACCTTTCAGAAATAATTATGCATGCCTGAATAATTCATTACATATGATGAATGAATAATAAATCATTATTTCAGATTTATAGCAGTAATCTGTATTACTATGTCAATGTTAGGAGCTATGAAAAGCTGTGAATTGAAATTTTGAGACCAAAGCAGAAGAAAACTGAAGGAAAGATACTGTAGTTAGTTGATTAGGATTTTGGACTGGCAAAGCTTCATGAACATGAAAAGACTGCTTCATACCATGACCTAATTCCTTATCAGGTTTGTAAAGCCAACATAAAACGTATTGAGGGTATAAACTACCTGGCCTTCCTTTGAACTGCAGCTATACAACAGTGACTAGCCTTCCTTAGGCAGTGCGGGAAGTTGTGAAATTGAACTTGCATTCTGGGGAAGCATTTACAATGGACAAATTTCTTTGTCTTTGGAAGATTTCATGTGATTAAGAGTCCACTTTAGTGGAGAATGTCCACCAGGAGAAAATACTTACCTCTACAGATTTTCATTCTGTGAGCATTAGGTTTGGAGAGTTCTCACCTAGTTTATGAAAAACTAACATGATAGAAAATCTGGCAGTTACAAAACCAAATAAGAAATAGAGACCCAAAGAAGAGGAGAAAGAAAACAGCAGTATTTCATACAGAGGCCTTGTTTTTAAATCAGAACAGTTGGTGAAATCCTTTGGTTATGCCAAAATATGGCCAGAATAACAATTATGGCTTCCTACTTTCTTTACCTGTAGTTCTTGAATTTCTTGTGAGATTGTCTGGGTGGGGGGATGAAGCCTCTACAGATGATGATACAAAGGGAGTGGAGCTGGCATACTGTTCTCCTTTCTCTGAATGCAAGTAGATTGTTACCACTTTTTACAACACCTGAAGGGGCTTCTGACATACATTAGGTTAATTATTAGAATCCCAACATTACACTATCTTTATCAGGCAAAATTTCCATGCACTTAAGTGGGTGTTTTCTTGATAGATGGAGTGCATATACAAATTGTGTATGAAGAGGTATTTATCATAAATCCCAAATTTGCTGTTGTGAGATCTCACATATATTTTTAAATCAATCATATCATTTACAAAGCACCAAGTCTGATTTGAGATTATACTACTAGTTGCTTAAGAACTGAGATATCCAACTGGTAGTTCATATACTAGAACCTTTCTATCCCATCTGATTTTTTTCTTTTAACTCATAACAGAAAAAGAAACCCCACTTTTTTCAATCATAATGAGAAGGCTTATAATATTGCTGCTGGAGTCCCTTGGGTTTCACAGGCTTGAGAACTTATAGTTACAGAAGTGTTTAATTGTTGGAGAGGTTGATTTTTATTATGGATTCTGCCTCCAAACATGAGGTTGGTTTATACCAAAGGATCTGGAGGCTAAATAGTATGACAAGCAGTTGAGGAACCTAGATATGTCTAGTTATCAAAGAGTCATGGTCAGGGGGAATGTGATTACTGTCTTGAGGGGCTGTCACAATGAAGAGGGGATTGACTTGTCTTGATTACATTGCATTTGATTAGTTAAACTGTGCTGGATACATCATCTGTGTCCACCAAATTTTGTGTGTGTTTACACACACCCACACACACGCACACTGAGATAGATATATTTGAAACAATCCAGTCAATTCCTTGTCTTTGGAAAGTTCTGTATCGTTTGGTATATAGACAAAAATATAATGTAAATTATTGCCAATCCATTTCTCTTTTTGTTATTGCTTGTCCTCTCCCCTTCCCCCCCTTTAGTCTGGGTGTTTGCTCTAAACTGGATATAACAATTGATTGGAAAGATGCTGGGGGCAAACTAAACTGGAAATTACTCACAATAATTTCCCAACTGAACCAATCTGTCAATTTCTGCTTTCTGAAAGTAACTCCTGTTAATAAATGGAATGTTTTAAAATGGTGTCAAAATCAACAAATCAGCCCTTGGGACAAAGTGGCTTTTAAGCTTCTGTCAAGAACGCATTGATTTCTCATTCTGCTTATACAAACAACATCATGTACCTTTTATCTAAGAAGTATGGGTGACAATGTGCCATTAATTCTGATGCCAGCCTGAATGAAAAAGGAATTACTGGCAAGGCGGTTTAGAGAACATGTTAAACCATCCCTATAGAATAATGAGCACACGATGTGACTGTTATATTATCTCATATTGATTCTCAGGAATGAAAAGATACGTTGACAATCAGCCTGTGCCATCACACAAACCATGTGGCTAATAAAAGAGATGCACATTCTGTATATTATTATTCCAGAGAGAGTGCTGTGTTAACATTAACTTATTAAATTTCAGAAATAACTCTCATGGTAGGAATTAAAATGTATTTCAGATTGGCAGGTACAGCACAGCATAATGAATGTGCCTTGTATGTTTTCAGGGAATAGTATTTCAGAGCTGGATGGCTCTGCATACTTATTTTTCAGGCAGTGAACAAATCCAATTCAATCCAGCCTAATCCATCAATAATAAAATCTACAGCTACATGTGTTCTGTGAACTAGAAAACCTGGAAATTATGTTTTCAAGGGAATCATTCCTTTTGCAAAAGCAACCATGTTGAGGTGCTTCAGCAATGCAATAACCCTTCCTCCTCCAGTTTTGAGCTGCCATTCTCTAATTCAAAATACATGCTGTATCCTAAATATAAATTTATGGCCTTCTCAATCCATCCAGAATACTATTTTGTCAGTTTCAGCACTGTGGATGTTTCCATTTCGAGATATGTCATTTCTTTGTGTATACAAGTTTCTGTAATGCATCATATAGAAAACAAGTGTTTTATAGAAAAATAAAAATTAGCATCTTCCACCTATTGCTCTATAATGACTCAAGGTTATTGTATGACATTTGGACGCAGCACTAAACTGCAGTTTATTTTAGAACTGAAAGGAAAAGATTAGAACTTATCAAATTATTTTCTAAACTGGTATAGTGTAATGCCTACACCTGGACAAATTAATCACAGCTGCTCTCCCCAGTTCTATTCTCCTCCCTCCAGCACTACTACTTCTTTTTCCATAGGAAGAAAGGAAACAATCAATATAGCAAGTAAGCCTTCCTTTCTAAATTTTGAAGAAGTAGACAGACTGCAGATAAAAGTTGCAGTCCTACCCAGAATCTTGATTTCCTTCAAGGATGATATTGGGCCCAGATGGATTTGAAGAAATCAAAATTCCAGGAAAACAGACATTGAGAGAGGGTCAAACAACTTTTTAAGATCCCTCACCATAAAAAGAAAGATAATATATTGACAATGAAATAAGGGAAGTGTTGAAAGAAAAGGATTCAGAGGCCTAAATCTCAAAGCTTGAGGCAAATCAAATAGTTTTTCTGATTTCCCTTCTGCTTCGCTCTGTGATTCAATTATTTTCTATTTTTAAAAAAACCCACTGTCTTTGTTATTAACACAACAGAGTTGGAAAGGTCCTTGGAGGTCTTCTGATCCAAATGCTCCTACTAAAGCAGGAAACCCTATACTATCTAAGACAAATAGTTGTCCAATCTCTTATTAAAAACCTCCAGTGTTGGAACACCCACAAGTTCTGGAAGCAAGCCGTTCCATTAATAATTGTTCTAACTATTAGGAAATTTATCAGTTCTAGGTTGATTCTCTCCTCGATTAGTTTCCATCCATTGCTTCTTGTTCTGCCTTCAGGTGCTTTGAAAAATAGATTGCCCCACCCCATTTCTTTATGATAGATATTGGAACACTGCTATCATGTCATCTCCAGTCCTTCTTTTGATTAGACATACCCAATTCCTGCAACCATATGTTTTAGCCTTCAGTCCTTTTACCATCTTTGTTGCTCTTCTCTGCACTCTTTCTAGGGTCTCAACGTCTTTTTTTTTATATTGTGGCAAGCAAAACTGGATGCAATATTTCAAGTATGGTCTTATCACACGTGAATATTGTTTGCACAGGAGAACATCATGGCATTCTTCAAATTATCACAGATAGCTGCAATGTCCACACACAACTTAAACAGCCACTCCAAAAATATTTTTAGTATTATTGCTTTTCTATTCTTACATATGAGATAATGGCCTGAATAGTATATTGTCCATTTATTTCTAAAACCTCTAGGACAACTTTAGGGTGCTTAATTCATGCTTTGACTATTTCAAGATGTTCTTGGTTCGTGTTTCTCATATTCCATGTTCCATTTTTATATGTCCTTGTTAAAAATCAAAGCCTTGTATCAATAGTGGCATAATCAATGACTAGTTTTCCTTGTGGTTTAGTCTGATCATAAAAATACCTCCAGCTTTATTTGCGAGAACACAGCATTCCTTTCCAGTAGTCAAGTACTTTTAAATAACCTGGGGAGGGGGAAATCTCCCAATATGGTACCCAAACTTTCCTGAATATCTATGGCAAGCACATATTGTTTTCTTGCTAATAGAATGAAAATGATTTGCCATCATGTCCCAGGAGATGGCCTTTATAATGTCACAGTTAAGATCAATATTACCAATGATTTGTGGGAATCATCCTTGCTAGTAAAACTGAAAGAAGAGATAAAATGAACAATAATGAAAAATGGGTTGAGGACAAGTGGGAGCTAACAGACATAAGGGCTGGCAACGTATCCCGGAAGAACAACTCTAGAATCAAGCCACAAAGCACTTCTTTTCAGCTTCATACTGAACATAATTTTTGTATAATGTGGCAAAGCTTTGAGCACTGTGGTAGGTTTTGAGTCCGTCACAGACACATCAATGCTGTTATAAATTTTACCCAGACACAAAACCCATTGTCACATTTGTGTTTTCACATTGTTGATGCCAACTCTGAAGCGAACATGGCTGGGGTCATCTTTGAGGTTTCAGGGTTGCCACTAGATAGGAGGGAAATAGTTAACTGGGGTTTTGCAGTCAGAACAAAAAAAAAATTCCTGTGGGAACCAAGGTCATTCCAACAGGTGGTTGGGAGAGGAAGAGCAAAGTAACCAAGCTACTGGCCAGTATTTCTATTGGACCATGTGACTGATGACTTGGGGAAAGGAAAAAAGTTTCTCTTTTAACTGGGTGAAAACCATGGGAACTTTCAGAGTTGATTTTCACCAGTTGTGCCAATATGATGTATACACTAAATTTATTCTTTGAGGAATCTACCTGCCTCAGAGTTCTGCTTTCTATGAGTGCATTACTTGGAATGCTGACAGTTAATGCCTAAGCAATTATTACCTTACATTTTATCTTGGAAAACAATATAAGCACTAGAGAGCAAGCACTAATGTGTTAGTTCTTAAAGTGATGGTGAATCTATATATTAAAAATAACTCATGAACATATCTCTTGAATCTTAGAGACAAAATGCAATATGTCACAAATATCTGGAGGACAGAGGGGGAGAGAAAATGAAGAAACATGGGCCACAATGACATGACATAAACTCTGCCTGTTATGTTTGTGTGCATGGTAGTGACGTGCAAATACAATGGGGCAGAGTTTATATCATGATGTCCTGATGCGGGTTTCCTCTTTTTGGCATCATCATGCATACCTCTGAATGTTTCTGTGTCAATTGAAAAAAGCAAATGTTCTTAGAACAATGGAAGAGTATAGAGTTTGCATGTGAAAGTTTCAAATCCTAGCTACAGCTACATATTTCCTTGAAAAGTCTTCCTGTGCCTTTAAAATCACAATCTACAGTCAATAACCCCGAAATCAGAGAAGCATTCTTTTTCTGAGTTGCAACCCTCAGCCCCTGAGTGGTGTGCTGACTGCTACAATTAGAAAAGTAGTGTCTCAGTCACTAATTTATAACTTATATTGCATTTATAAGTGAAGTTAAATTTATTTCATATATATTTCAACTCAATTAAAATTAAATGTAATTGATATAATTACTCTCCATCTAATGTGCATCTAATGTGCCACACTGACACATTGCAAGTTACCATTAGAGAACAAATTTGGGAGTCCTGAGAGGGCCTTATTCAAGCCCATTTCATTCCAAATCTAGATAAAACATGCATGTTTAGGTTTGGATATGAACACCCAAAATTGTTCTGTTTAATTGAATTAGAATTAAATGCTCACAAGCCTTTGGAAAACATAAATATTTAAAACAAAATGCTACCTAGGCCATCTACCTCTCTACATTGCCAAATATATTATTCTCTCAATCATGCTGCTTTTACACTGCTGATTATATACAGAAGAATGGTAAGATGAACTAAAAAGCCTTAGAATAATTTCTCCAGTAACTGAGGTCAGTGTAGAGCCTACATTTATTTTTTGAAGGTAAAACTAGAGGTTTCCCCTTTCCATTTGTGTTTGACTCTAGGAGGTGGTGCCTATCTCCATTTCCTAGCCAAAGGAGCCAGTGTTAGCTGAAGTCACTTCAAACTTATTACTAGAAAGTTAAACTACTCTATTTAGGGACTCTTCTGCTCATTATGCAGATTAAACCACCTGTCTCAATATTATGCCATGGCAGCACCATCCCAAAAGCATCACTATATCCTTACTGAGGAATAGGAAAAAAGAATGATAAAGCTATTCACAAGGAGCAGTAGCACACCTTCAAAAGTTAAGATTGGCATTTGCAAGATTATAAGAGAAGATATTCATAAAAGAGAGATCAAGTCTTCTGGCTTAATTGGTAATCAAGGTGTGGCATGAGAAAGTAGATGTGCACCTCACCCTTTGCAATATTGTTTGAGGGGGATCCACTAGGGAAAGAAATATCATGAACATTCAGCTGGAAGTACCAAAAACAAACAGAGCTGATATGATCAATTTGTTCAATACGGAGCCAATAACTCACTCAAAATGTGGCTTTCCTTTAATAAAAACTGCTAGGTTCAGTAGCAACCGCTAATAGGTAGCCAGAAATAAAGAAATAAAGGCATTTCCCAAAGGCACTATTGTGTGTTTGGAATTTTAGATCACAGCAAAATGTCTTAATGTTTTATGAATAGCAAAGAAAGCAATAGAATATGCTTATATTATACATGGCCTTTGGCCATGTGGGCCCTGAAATACCTTTATGTGCAGATTGAAAGTTTTCTATAGATCAAGGTTCTTTGTCTCCACTTTGACTCTATTTTGTGTCTGATATGTAATGCTAAGGAATAAAACATAATACTATGACTTATAAGTCCCTTAGTCTTAGTTCATGCATGTGTTGTGTATTGTAACTTCTTCCTGGAAACTTATTTCTGAGAATAACTCTATTTGAATCTATTATACATTTCCATTTCTGGATGGGAGTTTTAAACCATATTTCACTGTAAAGAAAAACTCCCTTCTGAACATTTTGCATGCACAAATATAGACCTAAAAAAAAAGGAGGGTCCATTGCTAGATGTGGTCACTCACAATATAATACTAAAAGGTGAATGCCTGTCTTCAAAAATGCTATCTATATGAAGATTAGAGGTATTGCATGAAATATAGATTATAACCTAATGAAGCTGGTGTTTTGCTTTATAGCATGCTAGTTTCCTATTCATTTATAAAATCTTAAAAGAATTAGTAGTAGGCCAAGGATTTTGAGGGATGTCTGCAATTTCAATATCATCATTCCTGGGCCCAATATTGGCATTGAGGCCCCAAGGTCATAACAAATTACACGTGTGGCTAATGCACTAATCACTAGTATTTTTCATATTTAATTTCATAATTTTTGAGCTTAAGAGTTCTTCTGACAGTGTCCTGATTAGCAATTCAATTGCTTCAAATGTTGTTGAGGACATTTATACATTCACATTCAAAATAGAAGTGTGGAGATCTACTTTGACATAGTTCAGTTATACTCTCACAGTGAATAATCTCTAAAGCAATTAAACATCACTTTACGCAAACACATTGCTTTCCATGGAGTTATAAAATTATATTGCTCCTGATTTCCTGGCAGCTGTTTTGCTTTAAGTCTGAAGGGTGCCCAGAACTGCTAATCAGGAAATTGTCTGATGAATCTGAGTTTGAAGTGGGCTTAAAGCCATCACTAGTTAGGACAGGGGTGGGCAATTATGGCCAGCTGGCTCAGGAATTCTGGGAGTTGAAGTCCACGAGTCATGAAGGAGCCATAATTGCCCACCCCTGAGTTAGGATTTTCAGGGTATCTTTCTTGCACCAGAAGTAGACATACAATAACTATAGTCAGTCATGGGCATGATGATACTAATATAATCCAAGACTTTTGGATTCTTTTGCAGAAGAATCTTCCTAGAAATTCAGAGATATTTTCACGTGTGTTATTTTGTGTTTCAGGAAAAAGAACAACTATTTAGGTCTTAATTAGAACTATTCATACTAGAAAATTATAACCTCCACGACATTTCCAAATCCTTCAATTATTCATTTGCATTTTACTTTTATTCTTTCTTTTTATATTTGTTTACATATTTTTATTAATATTTAATAAATATTTTAAAAACACTGCTAATACCCCAGATAAATAATCTTTCATGATTAAGTTCACTAGATAACTTTGGGACCTAGCCTACTACGCAGAGATAAAATGAGGAGAATTGTGTATTTTAGCATATGATCCTAGAGGGAAAAAAAAATGTAAATATAAGTAAATAAAAATATAAATGAGCTTTGAAGATTAAAGAAGGAATTTAGATAATTTCAGATTCCTAAACAAATAAAAGGTGCCTACATATTTAACAACAGTTCTAGTACCTGAAAAACATAAGCTTCTGATACAATTTATTTAAATTTCCCAAATGTTGAACAGTCCACCATACTGCACCATACTCCCTAATAAGAAATTGCTAAGTGACGTCCATAATGAATCATGGTATGAAAGTGAAATGACAGAATTTTAACTGGAGATTCACATTTCTGAAATTCTTCATACTGCTTTGGTAGAGAAATATGTCTTTTACCTGATTTTGCTGAAGTATAGGATGTAACATTTGCAAAACGCCTTCAGTCTGGCAACACAAAATCCACCATTGTTTAGACATTATAAATCTTAAAAAAGAAAGTCTCATTGACTTTGACATCTAGTGATTCTGAAGAATTCATGAACCACGAATTAATGGAAATAATGATACTATAACTTGCAGCAGAGGCTTAACCTTAAATTTTCTGCCCCATGGTTAACTGCAGGTGAGTGGATGGGAAATAAAGGTAGGGCAATGACATGTGCAAAATAAATGTAAATACATTTCTCAGGGTTCTGAGCTCCTAATTACTTACTTGGATTTCATTATTTATCTAATGTTGACAACAGTCAACTTCCAATGTTGCTTACTCCAGCCGAGATCAGTCAGGCAAGTTTTTGAAAGACAATGCATTAATACTACACATTTGCAAATCAGATTAGGTATTTAGAAAAATACCATTTTCTATTTTTTTTTAAATAATTTGACAACCAGCCTTGCCTAATAGTTGGGGCTGGCAGATCATAGTCAGAGATCAAATGTTAAGCACTACTTTATTTATACAGTATATTTTATTCTGCCTTTGAGACCTCCCCTCGTAAAATCACTTACTAGTAATAAAGGTTGTTCAAGCACAAACTTATCTAAATACACAAAAGCCACATGTAATATAAAACTGTGGAAATCAAGCCAAGTTTGATATTGTTGGAATTCAAAGTCATGCATAAATCATGTACTCGGGAAAAATTAATGCGAGCAAGTTCATTTTTATAGCTTTTTAAAAAGCTTGCAGTGAATATGAAATGTACTATGTAGCAAGGCTATTCTGCGATTCCAAGTCTACCACTGAGAAAGCTTGTGTTTAACTACCCAGTTGTGCTAATCGGTGAGCCTATGACCAAGGATCACAACAGCAATCTGAAACACATAGGCAAAATTTTATGGGTGAAGTGAGTTCATCAAGGTCTTTAGGAATAGATTTAGACCATTCAAGATTTTAAAGGTAACAGCCAGAATTTTGAAATTCATTTAAGGCAATAAAGTTGATGATTTTGGGGCTTACTGGTTTTCTTGTCTTCACTTTATTGCACCAATATCCTGGAAAATATGGTGGGCTTTTTTTTTTTTGCTCTTGCAAATACAAATCCAATCTGGGTTAGTCACTGGGACAAGGTATTTTGTCTTTTGGGCTTTCAGATTCATTCTGGAGCCCATCCTCAGGATACTTCTCTGAAGTATCTTCTACTTCTCTGTGGATAATCTCCAGCATGAGCCTGAAAGCTCAGAAGATAAAATCTCTGGTCCCGGTGACTGACACAGATCGGATCCTGCAACATTACCTGGGACACATATATTTACTTTCATTTGTGATAGGAATAGATGAACAGCAGGAAGATGTGGAACACACCCTCCAGATGTGTTGTTTTCAATAAAGGTTAAACTAACAGGGACATTACAGAAGATAAATATATCTAGAAGACATGACCTTGGGGAATGATGAGCAGAAAAGAGTATATCACTTTATGTTGATACAATGTTGTGAGATTTCTGCAAATTTTTTTTCTTAATTTCTATTTTATATTGGAGTTTATTGTTTAGTTTTATGCTTCCTTGGTCATTTTAAATCATAAAAGCAAAATAAGGAATAAAATGTAGAAGCCCACAGAGTTTACAGAATAGAATTATTATATATGGATAATAGTTATTCTAGACAACATGGATTAATGGGATTAACAAATGTCACTTGGAGACAGCTACCTATAAGAGCAATGTAGTTTATGGCTTGGTTATTATGGTTCAACTAAGGCTAATAGGTTTTCAACTAGCCATTAAAATCTCATCCCTCTCTCTGTCATCTACCTACCTAACCCCCACTAGCCAGTCTGACAGATGACCCATGCCAAGGAAGGCAGCTGTGCTCACAAGTAAACTACTAAATTACATCAGGAACTTCAAAGGGATTCACACGTGGTTGGATACATTTTAATAAAGAGGATTGTGACTGAACCATAGCTGTGTGAATACTACTGAATATGCACCATTTCAAAATCACCTTCTCCAGACAGGTGGCCTCCCAATTCTGGAAATTATATTTGGAACATTTCTCAAGGATACATTCACAGGGACAAAGAAATATACTCCATGAGAGATTGTCCTGAAACAGCAAATGCCAAGGAAATGGTCTGTCCTGTATAGTTGGATCATTTTATAAAAGTGAATAGTTTTAATGTCACATGCATAACACCAGTAGCAATAGGTTCCATAAAACCAGAATAGTTTATCCTTCTGAAAACAGAAAATATTTATTCTGTAGGTACTCAGATAACGATCAAACTGAAACAGCTATGGATGCCATTTCTATACTTCCTTATTGGATCTAACATGTAACTCCATAGTCTGAGAAGAAAACCATGCTTTAAGTCTAAGTAAATAGCTAGTATGGATGACTTTTAAATCTTACTTTCATTGAACACATTGAACATCTTAATATTCTGGGAGTTATAATTCAGCAACATCTGGAATGCCATTTTCCCCCACTTCTGACTTACAAGATACACGCAGAATTAAGTTCCATTGATTTATTATGGAACTAGCCTGATAAGGATTGTAGCCCTAGAATAAATTGAATACACAATCATACAGCAAAATAAAACAAAACAGACACTCATAGTTTAAAATATGTATGACAACATGATTGTGTAATTCACCCTACAAATGTGATAACATTGTATAAAAATGCTAATTCTTGAACTAGAATGAAAGGTGCAGTCCCAACGTTGAGCATTTGCTGTATTAAATTGAAAATCTAGGTTGAACTGTTAGGTGAAACAGATGATTCGCTGTGACGACCCCTAACAGGAACAGCCAAAAGAAGAAGATCTAGGTTGGAACTGGGTGTAAAAAACAACAGACTTCATAATTTAATAGAAGTTGCTTTGTCATTTGACAACTTATACTATATGGAGAGCTTTCTCTTTCTGTGTGCTGCATTTTAAAGATAATTATGTATTCTGTGCAAATAGCTAAGAATCTAATCTAAACATTGTAACTTCTGAAGTATAGAATTAGTATTTAAGTTTTTTTTTCAAATTGTGTCAATCTGTTTCAAGTGTACAAATGTATAAAACAAAATAAAGTTCTTCACTATAATTTCCTATTTTTCCTGACCATTTAAAATATTTGGTAGATCCTCCTTTTGCAAATTATATTCAATTCCAAGAAATAATTGCTCTTAAGAATTAGTAATCACAAAAAAATTGTTGGTTATATACGGACATCTCCCACCATTTTATTAATGCTAGAATAGCCTTCCTGAAGCCTTCCAGATGAACTGGAACCAACATCCAGACCTTCAGACCACAGTGACCACTAGACATATTTAGAAGGCTCCAGTTGAGCATGATCTAACATCATACAGCCAATTGGCATGCAAGAAGCAATATTGCCAGTCAAGACGTATGGGGATTACAGGAACAATCATAGACTTCCAAGTCAGGAATGGACAACAGTGGTTACAGTTCCACCACTAGGCTTTAAGAGGTGTAATTTGATTTGCTTCATTGTAACTGTGTCAGAAAACTCTTCAAAACCTGGCCAGTGAATATAGTTTTTTTGTGTTTACCTTGAAGGTCCATTTCAAATCAGTTGCTGGCAACAATCAGCCGCTAAATCATTTTCAAAAGCTAGACTCAGTGAATGACAAGAAACCGGTTTGAGTTTTATAGCCTGGAGTTTCAAGTAGCATCACTTTGATATTATCTACTATTTAGAATATCCCAAAAGTGCTTTTTCAAGAGGCAACTGGACTTTCTGGTTTTTCTTTGAAGATGTTTCGCTTCTCATCCAAGAAGCTTTTTCAGCTCTGACTGGATGGTGGGGAATGGAAGGATTTATACTCTTTGCAGACAGCTGATCATTTGTCTGGTCAGCTGTCTGCAAGGAGTATAAATCCTTTCATTCCCCATCATCCAGTCAGAGCTGAAGAAGCTTCTTGGATGAGAAGTGAAACGTCTTCAAAGAAAAACTAGAAAGTCCAGTTGCCTCTTGAAAAAGCACCTTTGGGACAATCATAATTTGGATGATTAAGAATCTCCATAGCCATTTAACTATTTAGAATATTTTTAAAATATTGAAGACAATATTTTATGAATTGAGAACTTTTTCTTTTACAATTTAGAGGGCTTTACACATTCATATGTGATTTGGTTTCTATATTGGCAAAGGTTTGCAAACACTAATTGCAGCATATGCTTCCATTAATCCAGTCTTGGGACAAAACAGCACAGTTAGGGAAGAAAAATGGAGAAAGAATTCATATTATAGAAAATCCCAGGCAACATTTCTTTCTTTGTTTTTCACATCAATAAAAGACAGGTAACATGGTGAATGAAAACAAACGTAACTCTTAAACTAAAAAATAAATATATATCCAGGTACCAAAGAGCAAAATTTAATGAAAGCCAACACTGTTAAATATGGAGTCTTGTTGAGAAAATGTCAAATGTCTTTAAGGGTTCCCCAATCCCCATTATTCTATATTTAAGAAAAGTGTAGTAAAAATACATATTACAAGTTAACATTTCCCCACTTCTTCAGCATCACTCTTTTCTCCCACCCTTTCATTGATCAAAAAACATTTTAAAGATGAGTCCTATTATCCATGTCCTATTATCGCAGCCTTCGTCCTTCCACAGATTCATTTAACTGGCTGGTACAATTGTTAGGCATGCCACTGATACTTTCTGCTTCAAAGACTTTGCATTTCTTTAAATTTCATGGGGCTTTTTGTTTTTAGACCACACAGAAATAAATTCTTGCACTCTGCTTAAATTGGGTTTTAAGGTGGAAGATAATTGCAGGAACTTTTAAAGTTCTTGAGACTACCAGAAATATCAGATTGTCCTTGACACTCAAAAGCTCTCTTAACAAAAGTAGGTTCGGTTTAGTGAATTTGGTGCACCATAAATACATACACAGAATTAAACTCAAAATATAATCAAAAGCAGACGTAAAATAATAACAATAATAATACACCAAGAACAAGACCTTGAAGAGTTAATATCAGATGCTGAGATCTGAGTCTTGACAGATTGCTGGATGAAGTGATGGGAAACAAAAGCTTTCCAGTGGCACTGACAGAAAGAAATAGCTATTAGGCATGCTGTGCCCTCATAAGGGGATCTGCATTTTCCATATTGCCAGTCTTATGAAAGTGCCATCTTAAGAGGAATGGAGGAAGTAGGTGGAACAACACAGTGTTGAATGGTAAAATCAGTTCCTAGAAATCAGACTTCAGTGGCTGCTTATACTTTATAAGCATATGTGATATATGAATGTTTGTTTTAGAGCCAGTTGTTAGTCACACTTGTGAAAAACAAAACAAACTCGTGTCATATCAAACCCCACCACGAAGTCATTTTAGTCTATAGCTTGTGTTGAAGCCTTGACCATCTTTCCTCCATTCTATGCAAGTCTTATATTTTGCACATTGTTATCTGCAGATCTTAGATATTACAAATTCCTGTGGAGTTTGCACTGGCACTTGGATAAAGGTTTAGCCCCTTGTAAAATCTGGTGTTATGATCCAGTCATGAGCAAATGCATATATGAGGGTGGGAAATGTAAGAAGAGCTGGGCATCCTTTGGACTAATGGTGAAGTGGAAGATACTCTTCTTTAACACAGTTCTCTTCAGTGGAAAGTGTTCTGCTCTGCTCAAGTAGTTTATTATTTGTGTTGGAGCTTTTATTTCATTGGGTGTGCTAGCATGCACATGACTGGGAAAAATACTGTCGACAAGTCCACTTTCTAGTGCTTTGGACATCTCTGTAAATTTCAGAATTTCATTGGAAGCTTGGGTTCTGGATCAGAGACAAAGTAGGAAGCAAGGTACCAGCCGGTATGTTTTGAGTGTTCCACTTTCATTCATGAAGATGGATGAGCTGGAAAACCAACCTGTTGGCTTTTCTGTAGATATGGTTGCTGGCCAAGATTTGATTCCTGAATCTGATTTTAGTTGAGTTTTTTTTTTAAACGGAACCAGCTGCAAATATTGAGGAAGGCTGAATCTAGGTGAATGCATTTCCTTGTTGGCATCATTCAATGAAATCTGGATTTATTTTCATGTCATAGTAAATGTTACACAGCTCAGTTACTCCATTGGATATTCTTTAGATGTATTCCAGAAAGACCAAAAAGCTGAATGTATTCAAAATAGTTTGGATATTTAACATTAATTGGCAATGCAGGGTTCTCTACTCAAAAATCGCCACAGGAAGGAACATTTACAGAAGTGCAAGAATGAGAAAATGGCTGTTATATGCCTATTCATTTTTGAGAAGGCAGACAAGGAAATGTGCTTGTGTGTACACATGCACATGCATACAAACGTGTGTGTGCACACACACAAATAAACACATTTTCCTGGTTTTCCCCATGTATAGAACATAGCCGTCACCTTAGGTGGCTGGCTGGTAACCTGTCCAAGTGATAGCCTATTAAATGCAAATTCCAAGAACACCAATTAATTATTGGCAATTAGTGCCAATATAGGTGGCACTAACCTCTACATACTTGGGATCTTGCAAATTTAAATACACAACATAACTCCTTTATTTTAATCCTCCTATTTCTTTCTCCAAGTTAGGCTTTTCTTTCAACTGTCCTAGAAGTCCTTTTCCCATCGACAGGGAAATGGAGACCTCCTTCAATATTCCTACTCAGGCTTGTTGCAACAATTTTAACACATTTTGTTGCTCAACATGTCTTCCCCCTTTCACTGTTAGTAGTGTAGACATTTATGTTTTGCATCCCGAACTAAACCTGATTTAAAACTTTTGAGCAGGGCAGGGCTGATATTTACCCTGACATCACGGGAATTAGTAATAAAAATATATATTGCACACACTAAGAACTTATTAACAACCAAGTTAAAAACAAAATGGCGCTGTCTTCCTCAGTGTTTCTGTAACCGTGTCTCAGGGATATCTCCAAATTATGTTCAGTCCAGTTGCCCTCTCCTTATTGCAGTACAGGTTGTACTTTCTTCTGCCTGTAGATTTACTGCAAAATAAACAGACACATACAAACACACAAAGAAAACAAAGGAAATGGATCTGATTTCTTCTAGAAGATCCACTGCATTGTCCCTCTTCTTGAATGGTCTGCTTTTGGCCCCTTGCTGGGGTAAGGGAGACCCTGGTCTCATCCAGAAGATCCATCAAGGGACAATTATAATCCCGTTGCTCCCAGGGCCATCCCAGAGTTGTGACCCATGCATGGAATCTCCTGCATGGTTTGGGGAAAATCGTGGCTCACCACCCGTCCATTTTCTCCACTGCTGGTTCCTGCTGCAGATGCTCTGGGGAGGGTTGATGTCCGTATGGCTTCATTGATTGATTGCTGTGGGATCAAACAAAAACCCTTTTTAAGAGAAACAAGGGGGGTCTCCCCCCTGTCCTTGGTAATGGCTGGACAATAACAATATACATAATTTCTTCAATTCCTCCTCCAAGACAGTTTTATAACTTCTATTTTCAATTCATTTGCTTCTAAAATACAGTTTATGTAATCCAGGAAATACTCCTGACTTCTACTAATAGTCATATTTATCTTCAGAAATATCAGCAGGTTGTGAAGCTTTGTTTATTATCATTAGGGGATGTTTTATAAGCCGGGGCTTTCATAAACCTGGGCTTATGACAGACACAGAAGATACATACATCTAGTCTTCAACATCTTGAGTTTGGGAAGGTTTATAAATGGATCCTCTTATAGGATTGCAGTTTAGTTTATCGTAAGTCACAAATTAAGGGAAAATAGTTCATTTGGCAAGTGAATGAAAAATCACATTAATTCATTATTAACCGCATCATATTTAAAGTTTCTTTTGGTCAAGTCAAAAGACTACCAGCCTGACTGGAAATTTAGATTTCCATTTTTTAAATATAACACTAATATGGAGATGAGTGGTGGTGGTGTTTGATTAAAATGAAAAACCAGTGGGCATAATAGGATTTTATTATTTTCTCACCTCCTAATTCTTGCCTGGAAAAAAACCCCAAATAACCCAATAAGTTTTCATTTCTCTTTCTTGGTCAGGTTTCAACCCTGGAAGGAAGTGTTAGGAAATAGTATTCATGAGTGGGGAATCAAGTTCTTTCCCTCTTGACAATTCTTTTCTGAAAATGTGTTTTTCCAAGGTCTTGTTATCATGGAGTAATATCAGGTTCCATCCTTAATGAAGAAATAATTACTTTGTTATGGTTTAATACTATTAATATCAAGTGCCTACCTGAATCTTAAGTATGTCATCAGTTTTGATTTATCATCCCAAAGGTGCTTTTTCAAAAGGCAACTGGACTTCGTTTTTGCTTGAAGACATTTCACTTCGCATCCAAGAAACTTCTTCAGTTCTTAAGCTTCTTGGATGAGAAGTATAACATCTCATGCAAAAACAAAGGAAGCTCAGTTGTCTTTTGAAAAAGCACTTTTGGTACAACCATTACTTGGATGACAAAAGCTCCATGGACATTTTGACTATCATCTAAAGATTAAATTTTCAGAACTTTCTATTTCGTATGTATTGATGTTATGAAAAGGCCTGGTTATTGGCAGAAGAATAATTGCCAAAGATAAGCTGAGAAACTAAATACAAATGGTTCAAGGAACAGATTATATGATTTAACAAACCCTGAATTTAAAGGTTGAATTTGGGTTTGTTTATTGAGGACTAGATTCCATGCCTAGGTTACGCAGAAAAATGCTATGGCCATTTACGATTCTTTTCCTCATCAAGATAGATACACGGCATCTGAAAGCATGTGGCATATCAGTTAGGAAGGTTGGTTATTGCTGTTTACCAGCCATTTTCAAAATTGGTTTGCACGAGTCTTATTTCATGATGAAGATCTTCATTTCTGTAAATGGCATTAGAAAACTCAGTGGGGAAAGGAAAAGCTGTACTAAAAAAAAGTTATGTTTATGGTGTACTTTTAAAATATGTGTATTATGAACTGAAATGAACTTACTAAAATTAGTTAACTAAGTAAGGCACAGGTTAAATATTCCATTATTTCCTAGACATCTGAACTGAAAGAGAGCAAAAGCTGTATTGCTCCTGATGCTTCTTACAAATGTAAATCAACAACACATTTTTCTGATTCTGCCAAGTAAGACTTTTTCTACATAGGAAAAGGAATTAATATTACATCTAAAATAAAGCTATGCCTTTGACAGTAAAATGGGCAGCATATACATTTAATAAATAAATAAAACCTCCAAGTTTTTTGCAAAAAGTGTTGTAATTAACTATGCAGCTGCTATAATTAGCTGGTTTTGAGATATCAAATCAAGACTATGTGCACTTCATATGATAGAGTAAGAGTAGCCTGAGCAAGTTTAGGTATGTGACTGCCTCACAATTGCATAAGAAGGATAAGACTTCTTAAGATTATCTAACTGCGCTATACATATCTGCAAAAAACATACATCTGAAATTTGTGAACTTTTCCTGAGCAGATTCTTCTTTGGGCCTTCTCAGTATCATGGAGCAATTAAAAGCAACTTGTACTATGGGAAAAGACAGTATTGTGTTGACCAACTGCATGCTTTGCAAACAAATAGTCCCTAGTTTATTCTCTGACATTTGAAAATTGGCATCGGGACAGAATTTTCTTGGAACCACAAAATGTTATTTCTAATCAGTGTAGACAATAGTAAATTAAAAGATACCAAATTGGAATAAAATAGTTTTTCTCTCTTTTGAAGATATCAAACTCTGTTCTTAACTAATCAGGATGGACTCTGAAAATGTTTTCCAAGGCCAGCCCAATTATCCTAGATCACTTCCATTTTACTAAAAAAGGTGAGGCAATTTACTAACTGTTGTGATTGATAAGGACTTGTTAAAATAAGGATGCCTGAAGAATCACTGTCAAATTAAAAATATTAGTCCCTAGCTCTTGACAATCCTGGCCACATTTCATTTTCAGTAAACTGTCTCACTCAGCTGAACACTAAACTGATCAGTCAGATAAAAGGCAGCGCTGTCCCTAAAATATTGACTTTCTATCCTAATCACCATCCTGGTTGGATCCATTTCTAAAAGCATATTAGGAGTCTGGCTGGTATCCTAAAGAAGGTGTGAAAGGCCTGTGAATATGTTGCCACCTTCATCCGTTTTGATTCACTTCTGGACTTGTAACAAAACTCGATTAAGGCAACCAGCATGGCTAGTCCAAGACCACCGATGAGGATGTAGAAAACCCCGGCCACATTGCTGAGACTCAGAGCGCTTGTTTTGTCCTACAAGAGAAAGGAAAAGGAAGAAGGGATGGGGAGGAAGGAATAAAGTTGTACTTTATCTTGACAAACACAAAAGGAACACTTAACCTGATAACACTGGGGAGTCACCACTTTTAAAAACACATAAGACATCTCAATTTCTTTTGGTTTTTACTACTAGCCTTACCCCACCAAACACACAAAGTTGATTAAAGGTTTCAGTGTGTTTGCAACCTTTGGAAATGATTAAGTATAAGATATCACTCTTAACTGCTTGATCACCTTTTGCCAAGATATTATTCTCCAGTCATGCTGAACTGTGATCATTCAGACTATCTGGACATGATGATAATTGCACTCTCATATATCTAATGGGCACTACAGATTGGAGGAAACTAACATATGTTGCTTCAATTATTGATAAAAATGATAGCTATTCTAATATTTACTAGTTTCCACTTTCCCTCTTCTAAAATAATTATCTCTCTTGGAAATGCTTCTTCTTCTCTTCTTTGACTATTTCCCCCGCAATTTCTGTTGCTAAGCAACAAATCAAACCTGCTTGTTTTAATCCTAACATGTTCCTTGCCTTTTGTTCAATATTCGAGTGCTGTGACATTAAGAGGTTCTGCCTTTATTACCTCTGTCTTTAATAGAGAAATGATTTTGCATGTACGTTATGGTGCATTTTAGAACTCAATGTTTTATTGATAATGGCAATTGTTAATCACCAGTTAAACATTTTTATTAGAAGGTTATTTTAAACATCTTTTTTTATCCCTAATAACTTTATAAGCTGGTTCTCTTCTTGTTATTATATGCAAAAAAAGAGACTATTTTGTTGAAACTCTAACAAAAAGTGCTTGAGCAGACCAAAAACAATGTTATAATTTTTTGAAGTCACAGAAACATTCCTAGTTTAATTCCTAGTTTAGCTTTCAAAGTTAAAAAATAGCACAGAAAGATTTAACATATGTGCATGGTTCTCAGAGAAATGTGTGTATTTCCAGCTATTTCTGAATTCTCAGCAATACAGTGTTGAGATTTTTCACATATATATGGTTTTGCCTAGCTTACGATGTTTATATTATCATTGTTCTTTCCAGAGATGTTCATGTTTAATCAACTTTCATCAGAATATTATAATTTTGAGATAGAAATAAGGAACCCAGTACAAAACACGCTCAAGATAGGTGGTTTTTCTAAACTATGTTGTTGAGCTACTAACCTAGGTACTAGTGCATATTAATTGCTCTTCAGCTATTAAGAATCTTCATAACGGCAAATTTCCAACAAAGAAACTGGGTGAGTTTCCTTGAATCCTTAGCAAAAGAAGTTTTAAAAGCAAATTTAGGACTTTAAAAATTCTTTCGTCCACTGAATAAGCTAAAAAAAGTGATTGGAAAGTTGATTTTGAAAACTTACAAATGGATTAAGGGTGCAATGATTTTGAAATAAGATACGGAAATTAATGATAATAAACTGTGGGAAATTGCTGCTATTTTAAATATTATATAATAGGATTTTATGTCTCTTTTTTCTTTTTAGTAAGTATTAGGTTTTACTGTTTGTTAAAAACTTTAATAAAATAATTTAAAAATAAATTTACTTTGAGGTATTTTTTAACATTCATTATATATTTACATTAAACATGCACACATGGATGCACATAGACAAGGGGAAATGTGAAGGATGAATGAGACTTTTAAGATTAGTTGTATCTACATTTCATCAAATCTCAGGGTTTTTTAGGTTTTAAAAGTCTGAATGGTAGTAGTTTAGTTGAATGGAAGTGTTGTAACCCTTTAAATGGGATTGTGTGGTGTCAGTGAGATATTATCACAAAATGTTGATATATGTTGCATTTAAATAGACTAATAGACTAAGTCAATCTTAATTTAAACTGCAGAAAGATTCAGACTTGAATCATTTTTAGAGAGCATGTGCCTGTTAACCCCCAATCTCACAACAATACTCCATAAAGGGGGGGGGGGGATATGAAATGCAAAATAAGATTCTCAAGGCTCGCTGAAGCTTGCCTGGAGAAAGATACTGAGCCAGATGCAAAGAGATAATGTTATAATGTAGCTTTACATCAGAAAAGTACTTTTGAAGCTTCCTGTAACTTTTCGGCTCTCACATTTTCTCTGATAGAAGGATGTAATTTCTAATTGCAATAAGATTCTTTAGATAGTGATGACTGTCTTGCTGTCACCGATCCTTCCTGGTTGGAAATTGGCACCAGGGTCACAAGCACACACTGCAGAGGCAATGAAGTAATTCCTGCCTGCTGTGGCTTGCTTTATCTTCCTGACTCTACAAGGCCTTACTTGCTGCTTCAATCCCAACCCATGATTTAATAGCATTAATAACAACAGTGCATAAGCAAAGGCACCAATCCCACACAAAATGCCCAAGAGAATCAAGATCCTGTTGTGGAGCAGCAGAACTCTGCCACTTGTGCTTTGTGACAGATGCTTTCCCAAGGAGCCTGCCCATCAAGCAGTCAGCTTATTAGTGGGAGTGTAAATGTCACAGCTTGTCTCCCGCAAAGGGAGAGTGACATTGGAGGGAAGAGGAAGACTGGCAGGTAAAAAGTAAGCAGCCAGCCCAGGCTTTGAGAAAAAACCAGCATCGTTGCCATGGTGACTGGGCCTTACTTGCATCTCTCCAGTCAGGGGCAGCTTATCCATCATCTTGTTATTGGGGTTCTTATGAGAAATAGTTCTTCAGGCTCAGGTTTCCTGGGTCTCTTTTCACCTTTTGCATCAGTGAGAATGAGAACGAGGCACTTAACCTTGCTCTTTGATATAGTCATAGCTATTGAATGCTTGTGGCCAATGCCCTGGATCTACCCTGAGTAGTGTGCCATGGGAAGCTGTTGTTTCAGGTACTTTTATTTGTGATTCACCCACTGTTTATCACTTTGTGTTCCAAGGGATTTCTTCTGGATCAATGTTTGAGAAAGCCATTTCTTAAAAGTGCCCATTTACACAGTATGTGTGGAAGTAACCATATTACATTGATAAAGCAAGAGATGTGGTAATCAAACTTCTAATTGCCTTTGTGGAAGAAGAGTACATCAACAGAATATTTATATCTGTGTGGGACATTATATCAGAATAGTAATCACATTTAATGTGAAAAAAAAATACACACAGGGAAGACAGACATGTTGTAACTAAAGTATGAGTAACTATGAGGATGGATTCTCAAGCTCCACCAGATGAATCTGGATAAAAACCTCTCCTGGACGTAGCTGCTAACTGTTCTTCAAGGATCTCTAAACTGCAAACCAATTCTATCTTGTGGATTGTAAGGTCATTCAGAACTCAAAACCCATGGAATCAGAAAAATCAGAAACACCCAGCCATTCTGTCTTGCCTGTTTCCACCCAACCAGACCTCAACCTAATCCTGGGACAAGAATTTAACAGTATTCCTTGAGAGATCAATGTACTGATGATACATGTTCATAAATGGCCTTACCAGTGGCTTCATGTAGATCTTAAACAGGAGGGATAAGAGTATCAAGTCCTGTGGGACTTCACAAGTCAAGGGTCTGCTTGACTTCTCTTTCCCCATCTCATAAAACAGAATTTTAGATCCTTTAACATACAAGAGTTTATAGTCATAGATTTGGCGAGAGTAAGCTCTTGATGCTCAGTTAAGGAGAATCCTTTAGAGAGCAAGTTGATTCCTTCTGGGCATGCTGTACTAGCAATGTACGGCAAGAAGTCTACTTCTGTGAAATGCTGAATGATGGTGTCAAGCACTATACAGTACACTACTTGTTATACAAGTGTGAAACTGGACTGACAGGCAATAGAAGAAATAAATTATATACAAAAGTTAGGAACAAATAGACTTTTGAAATTTTCTACACTATTTACGTGCCGAGAAATTGGATGAATAATTTCTTTCACTTTCTCTAGAAGAAAGATTCATTCTCTAATTTCTTAAAGGCAGAATTCCTCCTTAGTAGGAATAGTACCATAACTACTGCAAAACAAACTAATGATCTAAGGAAAGGCTTTTGTTGGGATTTAATTATAATATAGGAAGATGGGGAAGCTGCAGATGACTGGACAATGAAAGATGAGACATTCACAGACCTGCAGACAGACACATATATTTTGGTTGCCTTTTCACTTATAATATTAGAATATGGATTTTATTCATGATAATGGGTTTTTTTTAAATATCTTTTCCTTTGCAATAGTTTCTAAAGCAATAGTTTGCAATAATTTTTCTTTGATCAGATGACATGGCAACTCTTAGGAGAAAAAAATATATATTTACCTGACAATTTTTATATATTATGAAGCTAATCTGCCTAAATGGGTAATTCAGTTCTAGAATATGACTGGATTTTGTACACAGTCATAGATTTTAAAATAGATGCAGGCAGCAGGGCAAGTAGCATGAATTACCTTATTTAAAGTACAGGGCAAACAATAGGAAAGGAAAGGGAATTGTGTTCTATTCAAGCTTTGGCAATGGATTGCAAGAAGATGGAAGTAGAGTAAAAAAAAAAGTCAGTTGGGAAAAATAAAGTGGAATACTTTTTGTATGTAGACATTTAATGGTCTGCCTGGAATTAATCTCATCATTTGAGAGACAACAGCTAACAAAGAAAATGACAAGAGATGGAGCAAGACAGAATGAGAAGCACAAAATCTGTGTCTGCCTACATCAAAGCTTTTTCACTGAAGGTTTCTTTCATATTTTGATTGCAGCTTGACCCAGTTTGGGGCTCTAGGGATTAGCTGAATGTCAGAACAAAGTGACAAGGAAAACTTATAGCTCTTAATGCAACTTAATATTCATATCTTTGTAATTAGAATATTGAACTCTTGTAGTTTTAAATATTTTACTAAGTTCCCTATTTCAGTATTAATATTTGTTTATGGATGGTTAAACTTTGCCTTCATTATATTGTATGTTAAATAGCTGTTGACTAGTGTTGGGGTAGGGGAGGGAGGGAGGCATCCACTACACAAATCATGAAGTAAAATTTAGCAAAACACACATTGTTTAAAATTGCAAGATCCAATCTAGGTCAGTCGCTGAGACCAGAAATTTAGTCTTTCGAGCTTTCAGATTCACATTGCAGCCCATCCTCAGGAAAATTGTCTCTACCGGAATGTATGCTTTGGGTTATTCTATGCATCATATTTATATGGTGCCTTCCTATTGGTTGATTGGTGTGTTGATGACTGGTGATTGGCTGTTTTTTTCTTGTGCTACCAAGTCCTCAGCTCCTAAGTATTGATCCAGATTGGATCTTGCAACATTATCTTGGGACATATATATTTGCCTTCATTCATTGTTTAAAGTTTTCTTCCTTTTGGAGATGCCATTACAAGAGCTATGTTTTCAACCATTATTATTTTCTGCATTATCTTTCCATTCTTTCCATTTTCAATTTTATTTCATATTAACTTTCCTGTTTATTTCCATGGTTAACTATTGATGGAAGAAAAATTAAAAATGCAAGCAGTCCCTAAAGTAGATGGAAAGTGCATTCATTGCATGGTGGGTGAGCCATTTATCATGTTAAGTCTTAAAAAGAGAAATAATAGTATATTTTCATTCACTTCAAGAAATTAAAAATATGGATTGGGTAAACCAGATGTCCACTGGAATTACCATTGCTAATCATATTTTCCATGAGTGTTTATTAAGATTATTTTATACTTGTTTAGAAATTTGTCTTGTACCCGTTTGAAGTTGGATCAACTTCTGAACAGAGATGATGAATATGATTATATCACAAAAAAACCACTGTAGATTATTTTTAGAACTGATCTGATCCTGACTTAGTTCTTCAAAAAAGTACTAATCTTTTGATGTCTCTTGCCTTTCTGATGGATAGTTTATTGCTCTTCAAATTACTTTAAAAGACAGAAAATACACTCTATTGCTTTCTTTTAACTCATTTGTTTTCCTAAAATGTGGGTCCTATCAACAACACTATATTACTTTCATTCATCACTATCCAAATCCAAATAAATATTTATACTCAATGTCACAGCTCTGTCCATGCAAGATCTTTGTAATGTTTTAAAAATTAGATTTTCCAAATCAAGACAATTTTTCTATTTCTTTTCTTGTTTTTGCTATGAATGCCTGAATCATTCTAAATCTCATTAATGAAAGTGCCAAATGAATTCAGATATTTTTCTATTTTGCCTACATTTAGAAGGTTTTAAAATTGAAAACTGAAAACTTTTCAATTGTTGTACATATTTTAAACGTATTTTCCGCATGAACTACAAAATTAATTTGATACTACCCTTCAAATTCAAGCAACACTAAGGTATTCTTTTCAACACAATTTAACTTTATCTACATTTTGACACAATTTTCCATAATATAGCTTTTAATTTAATCATGATCAAACCCTAAAATTATGTAACTATTTTAAAAATACACATATTCTAATTAGCTTTTCAAATTTATATTACATTTTTTTTCAAATGAAAAGTAGTGGATGGTATGCTTTCCATATTTCTCTTCCCTAGATCCTGGTGATGTTCTCTTTGGAGGATCACACATTTCAATCTAATAAAAATCCACAACAGACTTATTTTACATCTATAGATGTAAATTCTCAGATCTCCAATCCTTTTTTTTTTTTTAAAAAAAAAATCCTTTGCCTTATCCATTTCCCCCCCTTTTAAATGAAACATTGCAGAGGATATATAAAAATAAGAAAAGAAACAGGAAATGAATGTATAATAAAAACTGATATTTATAAACAATTTATTTAAGTTGGATGGTTTCCTGCATATTTTAATCTTTCCATTAATGGCGTTTTCCTATCATCGATTTTAATGTACCATAGATCCCTCTTTTCATTTTGTTGTTTTGTACCTTTACTTGTGGGGAGGATGGGTACGGGGATATTGTGTAACATGTTAGCTTTTTATTTGCAATTGTTTGTAAATGTTTCTTTTAACATTTCTATTATTACTCTGGATTTCTACTAACATTCAACATTTTATGGAGAAGCAATGTAGAAACATTAAAATAAATAAGTGGAAACTAGGCAGAACCATATTATTGGTCAATTATGTATATTTGGATTTGAATCAGCTTTGACTCCTGGCAACTACATGGACAAGTATATGCAGTTTATTTGGCAATGTTTTGGGGAAATAACTTGCCACTCCTCTACTTCCTAAGAATGAAAGAGAGAGAGATGGTTCCAAAGTCACCCAATTTACTAAATGTAGGACTACAACTCATAGTTTCCCAGTTTTGAGCCCTGAGCTTTTAACACTTTACCAAGTTCTAATATAATTTGTAAGATTAGTGTGTGTAAGAGCCACTATGTGATTTCTACATGGACATCACATTATTTTGAATGAAAATTCCACTCTGGAAATCATTTTTCCTTCAAAGTATTATAAATTATGTTGTATTTGCTGCTATTTTTCAGTGCTATTAAGATCATATTTCCGTTTACATCCCTTTGGAATGTCATTTTTTTTTGTTCTAGTTCTATATGGCATCTGCTACTTTGATTTTCCCTCTATGTGTGCATAATAAACTGATATGGCCCTCCACATGAAGAGTATGTGATGCTTTCTAGGGGAACAGTCTGCCTGCCATGAGATTCCAAACTCTGGTACTATTACGGCCAAGGGGGCTTTGGCAATATACTTTTGTTTTCAATGGGTAGGCATGACCTCTTCAGGGATAACTGACCTTACTTCCGGAGTCTTTGCTTCCACACTCCCCTTTATCGTACCACCATTTG
>JAEANM010000536.1:0-18446 GCA_017656035.1 Myanophis thanlyinensis
GCCGACATAAGATAAGACAGTTAGAAGCAAGAACATTATGGAAAGTTTTCAGCAGGAACTATACAGAGATTCAGCAGGAACTATATAGAGATTCTATGGAGGCTGACACAATGGCACTGAAAAAAGTGACTTATGGCCATTTTTCACATTTATGACCATTGCAGCATTCCCGTGGTCACATGGTCAAAATTCAGATGCTTGGCAGTTGACTCATATTTATGATGCTTGCTGTGTCCTGGAGTCATGTGATCACCTTTTGCAACCTTCTGACAAGCAAGGTCAATGGGAAGGATTCACTTAATAACTGTCTTACTAACTTAACAACTGCAGCGATTCACTTACCTGTGGCAGGAAAGGTGGTAAAATTGATCAAGATTCACTTAACAACAGAAATTTTGGAGAAGGGTAAATCCTTCTACGGTAATTGTGATATAAACATAGAGTATGATAAAAATATAGATTGCAGCAATATATGAACCCAGCTTACACTTGAAATTATAAATGTTCTTACTACAGAGTTAAGATCTAATGAACAAAGCAGAACCCATTTGAATATAAAAGCTTGAGTTCATGTTGCACAAAATGAAATGTAGACTTCTTCTGTGATTGTTGGTATAATGAGATCCAGAGGGTTTTTCAATGATTATTCTTAATTTTGGGAACAAGACAACATTTTAGCTGCTGATATTTCAGGTTTTCTTGAATTTGGCAAACTCCTGCCAAAGGGCAACTGTTTTCTCCAGTCACCATGAATATTGTTCAATCTGTTGTAAGTATTTTGCTCAGTAAATGTAAGCACTCATTAAAATGCATTTTTCTCCATTCAGCTGTTTTGATGATGGATGATGATACCCTAGTTAGCGCCTATGACCTAGTTTTCGCTTTCTCCATTTGGCAGGTAATGTTAGCATTCTGCTTTGCATATTTATTTAGTACAAAAAGTGTTTCGAGCTATGTTACTGTACTGGTCTCCAAAGATCCTCTAGGTACACCTACTTAGAAATTACACTTGCTTCCAGTCACATTTAGAAATTAGTCTCAAACAACACAGCATAAGTGTTATTTTTCTTAAAATTGGTGATTTTCAAAGTGTCAAAATCTTCTAAGGAGATTGTATGTCTGCTAGGTTAGACACAAAAGGAATTCAGCTGTGTTTTGAAATTCAGATTTAAGTCAGTATTCTATGAGCAAGCAGTTCAAATGATGCAAGGAAATATCCTTATAAGCCGCCTTGAATCACCCTTTGTGAGTAGGTGGCAATATAAATTTTCTAAATAAATAAATAAAGCAAGCTGTTGTACCCACTTCCTCTGGCTCACCACATAGGGTGCAGGGTTGGGGACGTGAAATCAAATATGAAACAAATACATCTAGTCTTCAGGTGATGACTATTCATTTAGTGATCATTGAAAGTTATGAATGTGTGTGTGTGTGTTCGTAGATTTTCACGGGTACAGGTATGTAGGTCTAGGTGTGTTCAGGTCTTTCCCATGTAAGATTGAGAGTATCTTGGCAACGTTTCGGCTTTGCTTGCACTGGCACAAAGCCGAAAACACCAGCCTGAGGATGGCAAGTGGGACCTTGCCGAAACGTCGCCAAGATACTCTCAATCTTACACGGGAAAAGACCTGAACACACCTAGACCTACATGTGTGTATGTATGTATAAAAATTTCAATTCTTCCAACTACATATTCTCCCACTGATCCGTGTGTATTATAACATTTTTAGCAATAACACTTAGACTTATATACTGCCCCATAATATTTTATAGCGCTCTCTGGGTGATTTAAAGAATCAGCATATTGCCCCCAACAATCTAGGTCCTTGTTTTACCAACCTCAGAAAGATGGAAGGCTAAGTCAACCTTTAGCCCGTCAGGATCGAACTCCAGACCTTGGGCAGAATTAGCCTGCAGCACTGCATTCTAATCACTGCACCACCATTTTAATCTATTTTATCATGGAGTTCTTTCCTTATTCTTATTCTACATTCTCCTTGACAAAGTTCTAATATATCACTCAATCATTTGGGTTTAATAATCATTTCTCTTCTATAAAAATGCTTCTGTGCTGAGACCCAGGACGGTATTTTCGGGCACAGCCTACGTTTATATCTGTTCCATATTCTCAGTATGTCAGGTTAACAAAATGATTTTTAAAATCTACATGAACCTTAGTCTATGCCACCCAAATCTCAAATTATGCCTTTCTAACTCCAAAATTCTCCTGTTTCTTAGCAACCTCTGTTCTTTCATCCGGACCAAAGAGCAGGCAGCAAAATATAATTTCAAATTAGATGTGCCAATCCTCCTTTCTTTTGAATTTTACAACAACTTTTTTTAACTCATGGTTTTCCTCTCTGCCGTACAAATATAGATTTTAGCAGTATTTTTTTGCATATTTGACTCAAACTGAAGTCATTACAATCATGCATGTATCTTGAGAGTTGGTATAGCATACAGATAGTCCTCGACTTACAACAGTTCATTTAGTGACTGTTCAAAGATACAACCACATTGAAAAGAGGGACTTATGACCATTTTTCACAGTTACGGCCTTTGCAACATCCACACAATCATTCAATCAAAATTCAAGGTGCTTGGCAACTGGTTGATATTTATGGCTGTTGCTGTGTCCCAAGGTCATGTGATCTTCTGACAAGCAAAATCAGTGAGGAAATCAGATTCACTTAACAACTGGGTTACTAACCTATCAACAGTGGCAAGAAAGGTTATAAAACAGGGCAAAACTCCCTTAACAATGTCTCATTAAGAACAGAAATTTTGGGCTCCATTGTGGTCATAAGTTGAGGACTATCTGTAGTAACTAACACCAGTTCTAAAAACAAAGCAGAGTTTAATTCAGATCTTACCTCTGCTGTGATCTCCCTATGTCCCCTGGGCAAGTATTTCAATCGCAGTCTTTGGAAATTAATAATACTGGTTCTTATAAGATAATTGTTAGGGTTACACTAGATTATGAATTTGGTGTTTTTTGAATATATGAATTATTATTTAAATTCAGGATAATGATGATGTGGAGCTATGTGACGAATAAAATTTGAATTTGAATTCCTAAAGACCAAATCTCTTCTGGATTTCTAGAAGGAATCTCAATGCTCAGCCTGGGAATGAGATGCGGGAGAAAAAAATTAATCCCTTTTCTTTAAAATTCTTTTATAATATAGCACAGAAGACACACAAATGGCTGTAGAATAGGCAAACTGGGCTATTCTATATCTATAGTGTGGATAAAGCATGCCAATATAAAAATCAGGGCTTTTTCCGAACTCTACCCAACTTTTTAACTATACAGTATGTCAGTTCTTGACATAAAATGTGGTTAAATTTGTAGTGATCGTAAACCTGAATGTTGGGAACATCTTATAAACACTTCTTTTTGATGTATATTTTTATTATTGGATCATAAATCTTTTGCAATTGTTTTTATTTGCAGCCAGGCACCCAGTAGCAATATTATGACGTTTTTCTTTTCCTACAGCAATTTCCAGATCAGATTGTTGGATTTGTTCCCAGAAAGCACATCCCCAGCCCTGCGGGGATTTTCAGCTATGGGAGCTTTGAACTTCAGGGTCCTATTATCGGCAATGGAGACCAGTATTCAATGATCCTAATAGGAGCTGCCTTCTTCAACAGCGCATATCTAGAACTTTTTCAAAAGCAGCCTGAAGCTGTGCATGCCATGATCGATGAGACTCAAAATTGTGATGATATCGCCATGAATTTCTTGGTAGCCAAGCATACTGGAAAGCCATCGGGTATGTTTGTGAAGCCAGTAGACATCAGGAATTTAGAAAAAGAAAGCAACAGCGGTTATTCTGGGATGTGGCACCGGGCAGAACACTTGCTGCAAAGGTCCTATTGCCTTAATAAATTGGCTAGTATCTACGGCAACATGCCTTTAAAATATTCTAATATTATGATTTCCCAATTTGGTTTTCCAAACTATGCTAATCATAAGAATAAAGTATAAGACTATGCTCCAGTAAATGCTTCAACGTGCTTCTCGGCAATTCAAATAATATATCAAGTAGGGAAGTCTGTAAAGAAATCTGTATGATACACATTATTTGGAGCTATTTCTGCAAGAGCTCTTTGGGGATGTAAAGTCTGGGTGAAACTTTCCATCTCTTGTACTCAGCATGTGAAAGCTTTTTAGTTGGCTTCGCTATTTATCCCCATTTCAGACAACCACCCTCACCCCCACACACACACAAACCACTTGAATGCAGATTGTCCCAGAAAGCCATTATGCATTTACATCATCAGAGTTGCAAATATACAGTACAGTATCTCCAACCACAATATGTAAGTCAACTACCATTTTTCATTTTCAGCCTGCCTGTTCAAATATGCCAATAAAAGGAAACAAATTCCCCACAAATTTGTAGCATTTTTTTTCTTCACACATCTGTACAACGACACTACACTTGGTTTGTATAGCAGATATTGCTCCAGTGACACTTAATAGTTTCACCCAAAGAAATAATGAAATATTTTCTGTGGAACAACTTGATGACTTCAGAACATTTGCAATAACATTATTTTCTTCCCCTATCCACAGCTAAATAATATTTTTTTAAAAACACACATGGTGAAATATTTGACACAAATACATTATCTTGAGACCTGTGAAGAGTTTGCCTTCATCTTCCACTAATCTTTAATAAAAGATTTTTGAATTTTGAAGGCAATGCTATTTTATGTCTTAAGCCAAGAGCTAAATAATTTGCAGTGGTTTTTTTTTAACATAATGATAAAATGTTTCTGAACTTATACAACTTATAATATCTAGATGAATATTCAGTGAAATCTTTCTATAGCTCTAAAATAACATAACAGTTTAATCCTTGCCTATCGGTAAAAGCTACTGTATTTTTCGCACTATAAGTCGCACCTGACTATAAGATACACCTAAATTTAGAAGAGGAAAACAAGAAAAAAAGTTTTTGGCCTTCGGCAATCCCATTTCCAGCCCTTTTTTGACCTATTTTTAGCCAAAAACGGCCCATAAAAATGAGCGGAAACGGGGCGCATAGAAACCGAAAATGGCAGGTGGGCAGGGCTTCAGCAATATTCATTCCGTAAGATGCAAAGACATTTCCACCCACATTTGGGAGACAAAAAAGTGTATCTTATAGTCCAAAAAATACAGTAATAAAATTACAAGATTGGGAATCTTTTCAATGCAAATCGTAATTCAAGACACACAGAATGCAACACTTCTGACTGATATAGTGAAATTTGGAAAGCTCCTAGCATTTCAAGTTGCTGTCTTCTCTGTAAACTACACATTTGTATGTTCAAGAACAGCAATTGTATTTTCAACTCTATACGTTCCATAGAAACCAAGTCTGAGATCCAGAGATCCTATATAATCTTTTTTTTTTTTTTGCTTTTTCAAAGAGTCAACCCCCCTGCATCCAAAGCTGTTTAATCCATATTTTAATATCCAACTTTATACTGAATATTTGCCACCACCAAAAGAACCCATTTTATCTGTGCAATATTTTGATTGGATTAAAAATATTAAGCATAGATTACTATACAAAATCTGCAGCCAACATCTGCAACAATGATCTGGGGCAGCTCACAGTATGTTGGCAGAACATAGGGGCCAAAGTAAGAAATTGTGTCAAAGATTACTCAGCCCACAATCAATCCGAGTTCAATAGCAATTTGTTTTTTATTTGAATGCATATTTTTTTCAGGCTTGTTTATCTGAAACTGGTGTCTTATTGCTGCTTTCAAGGAAATAAAATGAATATGAGTATTTGGTTTGGGAACAGATATGCTACCTTGTATATTAAGGTGCCATATTTGTGTTCATTCAGTTAGGCTTATTCTGTATCTGAGTTTCTATATTTCTTTTCCTTCTGCTCAATAATTTTCAATCTCTTGAAAATATGTATGATTTAGAATTCAGTGGTTCCTGGAGATGTAACTGCCTAGTTCAGTTGTATTTTGATGTATATTGTAAATGCAAAAGTTGTGCATTTTTTCTCTTTTATAGTCATATTGTTGAGATATTCGTTCTTTCATCTTTATTTTTTAAAAGAACTGCTAATAAAAATGTGTAATAATGAGAAATGTCTCATGGTTATTTATTGGCTGAAAAGCTGTATTATACAGAAAGTAGATTAATTCCTTCTTTTATGCTCATGTGCCAATGAATTCCAACTACTAGAATTAAATATAAATAAGATTCAGAAGGTAATCTGAAGGTTGATTAGAAATGACTGAGTTGTAAGCTTTATCTAGGATTGAGCTGTGTTATTTTAAATATAATACTGTAATATCTTGGAAATACAATCTTATTTCAGATTTATTTTCAAAGAAACATGTCCATTGCACATTTCCTTACATTCCAGTGTTAAAATGAATATACCCTAAATATCTGAAGCACATTGTTCAAGGTACTGTCTTAATGTAATGTCCTTCCCGTTAGAGGAGACATTAAGAATCTTGGATTACCATTTAGCTATAGATCTATGATTTAGATTTCAGTAAAGCAAACCTGCCTTTCTGGTCCAAAATTCTCCAAAACTTAAGTCTCTTTCAAAATGTATTTTTGGTGACTTCATAAAACTACATGATTTTTCTTCCCCCACTGAAATTAGTGGAACTTTAACAAATGTACATGTGCATCTCTTTGTGTTCATATGTGTTAAAATTAAAGACTCCCTCAAGTTTAGTTATATACTTGCTGGAGTTTATATCCTGTCTTTTATCATGCAGTTCAATGCAGCATTTTCTCCATCTTTTTTTCCCCTCACAACTGCCTCAATAGGCCTAAGCTTACTGAGTTTGCATGGGTGTGGGTAAAGCTGAAACCAAGTTTCTCTGGTTCGGTTCGGTTACTTTAACCCCTGTACTACACTGGTTTTTCAGTTCATCTTCCAGTGACTATATATCAGCATGGTTTGCCTGGCAGTGTTACAGAAGTGGTTTGCCACTGCATTCTTCCAAGATGTTTTAATTTCCTAGTCTAGCTAACAGCCCTTTAATTATATGTAGAGTGGATGAGTTCTGTTAAATCTCTGCTTTAGACCCTGTAGAAGATCCAGAAATATACTGAAACAATACACATCAATTGCAGCTAATGCTTTTTACTGGAGTTAAAAAACAGAGCTTGTTTGGCTTCTAAGGATGGGGCTTATTCAGATGCTGGAGACTCTGAACCGCAATTTATACAAATTAAATGACACTGTAATAGAGTGGATTACTTTAGTGAAACTTGCATGTCTTAAAGTTATTATATTTATTGTGCATAATCCTAAAATGGGAGGAAAAGAATCTTAGCCTGCTTACTAAATCCACGGAAGTGTTTTTCTGCATACTGCTGTTGACCCATTTTAGATTAGAAAATAATGAATGGAAGTAAAGTGCATCACGAGCCTCATTACTGTATTTAAATAATTGCCCAATTTTCATTACACCAGCAGATGGCACTCCTAAGATTTTGCCAAGAGGTATTGAAAAGGAACTTTGAGCAGAGATATATGGAACTGTCAGCACAGCTCTTCAAACGTTGTTTAATAAATATAGTGTTATTTATATAAATATGATTTTGCTTATTTGTGCCAGTTCAACAAGCTGTAAATAAACATAAGCGGAATGTTAATTGCTAGCTTTTACAAATATGAAACAATGTAATTAATGGCTGCAATAGAATAACTGAACAAAGAAAATAAAAAGATATTTTTGAAAGTAATATTTAATAGTTGAATCTGAAAATGGTTATAATTATTAATTTGGTTATAATATTAAAGAAATAACACAAAAATCAAGTTTTCTGGGGAAAATGTCCTTGTAACCATCTATTTCCAGCCTTCTCCAAAATGTGGACTCGTTGATACATTCAGATCAAGAATATTACTGACAGTTTTAGTCATCTAATTATTACTCTAAGATAGAATGATGTTTGACCTCAACCAGAGTAACAACAGACCAATCAGATGCCACAGAATCTAGATTCTTTTGGTTGATCAGTATTCTTAGTGCTTATGCTGGTCAGTTTGTAACTGACATTGTAAAGACAAGTATCTGGAAGGCCTAAGAAAAAATAAGTAAGTTCTTGAAAACTTCTTACGATTTTAATCCTTTAATCTGCTAGGTTCCTCTGAAGTTTTCCTCAGGGATAGCACTCAGAAAGAATACAGTATCTTCCTATACTATGGGTTAAAAATACTTCCCAAAATTAGTATTGCAAGAGAAATATTATGTTTTTCATTTCATTTAGGTCTTCATCATAAGTTTGAAAAAAGTAATTTCTGAGAAGTTAGTAATAATCATAAGATCATAGTACCATATCCCTAACTTCAAAAGGTTATAGTTCTTCTCTACTCTTCAAGGCTGAACACAAAAGCCAGACTGATGTTTGGTCAGTTGACAGAATATTTTTTTTATCACATGTAACTACCATAATAGTAGTTACATCCTGGGTACCATTCATGAATTTATGTGCAAAATGTTAATTTGAAATAGTCCAAAAGTATCTATGTAATTTTACCTAAAATTCAATTTCAATCAGTTCGTAAAAGTTTATTTTTAAACCATCCTGCACAGGATCAGTTTGAATGCTTGGAATCCAAAAATATAGGTTGGTTGCCTCTTTATGCCTTTAATTTATGGGACACAAAAAAGAAGGTAGAGTATCCTATATTTATTAATGGAGTGATAATGCTTATTTATTAATTAAACTTTTATGCTGCCCATTTCACTGATATAGCAACTCTAGGTAGCTTTAGTAACACTTTGAAGTGTGCAGAGGTGTAAACATGGCATCTATCAATAACACACATAATTCTTACAGGAAAATATGCAATTATTTTAAAGAGTTGCAGACAAGTGCTCTGTATGCACTGGAAAGCTCCCTTTTGAAAATTGTGCTGGCCAGCCTTACATCCCACAAAAAAAATTATATGAAACAGATATTGTTCAATATTAATTAAAGAAAACATACTCTACATGCAGCATAAATCATGGAAAGGAATGGAAAAGCAGCAGCATGCCATATAAATTTAGGGCCCTGCTACTCAGGCGTCACAAATTATTTGGAAGAAGTGCTTTAGTTTTGTGTGAGGGCAGCACCTCTCCAGTTCATGAAAAAAGGCTTTCTGCTCAAGTTCAAGAAAAGAAAATGCCATAGCACTTGAAAGACCTTTCAGAAATATCACCAGATGTGGTGGATTTACATAAGCTAATTTTAGTAATTATAGTATCTTCTTTGTGCATTTCTGAAAGAACGCTTGTCATATGTACTGAATGGGAACTAATAATCTATACCATGGGTGTCAAACTCATGGCATCACATTGCTGTCATATGACATATTGTGATGTTTTTCCTTTTGCGGAGCTGGGGTGGATGTGGCTTGCACGTGAACCATCTTTTACATGGCTTGCACGTGCCGCCAGTTTGACACCCCTGATCTATACCAACCACATCTTAATAGATTTGACACCAAAGAAACCCCCCCCCCCCCCCAATGGCTGTGTGCGTTACCATCTCTGTTAGTTGTTACACTATCCTCACATCATGAAATTGTAATGTTTTAGGCTTCCATAAAATAAAGTTTTCTCATCTTTAGTTTTTAAAATGTTCTTAGTCAGATATGGCTTTGAAACTGTTAACACCAGTGCAGTCTTTACACTATTAAGTACAATCATGAATCACAATGGCCATGTTCATATAACATGCTAAATCTAAAGAAACCACCTTATAATGTAATATGATGGCTGATTCACACCACATGCTAAGATGTAATGTAGTCTGTTTGGTTTTTATTTAAACAATAGTATATTGTGCAACTACATTACTGTATGTATATAGATTACAATCCTATAATGTATGTATGGAATTGTGTATATATCCATTTTTAAAAATTTAGCAGCAGTAGCAGCCTTTTTAATTCTCTTATCATTCCCCACTACAGAATCATTGAAAAAACAACTTTTTAAAATCAGGAAAGAGGGCATTTTTTAAAAGGTTTCACATTAGCTTTAAAAAAAAAAAGGCTTTTTAAAAGGTCAATTCAGAAACCTAACAGCCAGCTTTCCTTAATGAATGGGAAAGAAATGTGGTGCTTGTAAGAAGTCAACAGTACTTTTTCCAAATCATTTTTGAAGTATCTGATGTCCAAGAAAATCCAAGTCATTCTGCCTAAAGATTTCTAAAACTAAAGCTTATCCTGTTCACCTGTTTTCATATAATAATTCTATTGACGTGAGGCATGGGACCTAACTTTAGTCCAATTGTGTAATGTGTTGATTGTGATAAAACAATCAGATGCTATTATTTTCACCATGAGTTAATATTAATATAAGTATCATCAGTTAAATAAGAAATGTAAACTATGTGTAGAAGTACCCATTCCAAGATACTTGAAATAACTTCTAGTTTCTGTTTGCTTAAACAAATTAAGAAACATTCATGTCTTCTTTATGAGATATTGAAATACTCTTGACAGCAAATTAATATGTCTTAAAACTTGGTGGTAATTTCCTCTTTTCCATGGGTCAAGCACTGAAATATCTATGGAAATTTTCATCATCCTGGTCATGGTTGTTCCAAAGCTGCTTTTTTCAAGAGGCAACTGGACTTTTTTGCTTTGAAGACGTTTCACTTCTCATCCAAGAAGCTTCTTCAGCTCTGACTGGATGGAGGGAAATGGAATGTTTTCAGAACCCTACATCTCTGAGCTGAAGGCCTGGCTATCAGCAAAGATGGGAAAGAAAAAGAACTAAAACACATCAAAGAAGCTCTCAGAATGTGTAGCTATCCAACATGGGCTTTTATCAAATCTCAAAAAAGACCCAGCAGGAGCTCCTCCATAACAGACAAAGAAGAGAACAATAAACAAAACAATGTTGTCATTCCATACCTTTAATTTTTTTTTATGTTAAGTGTAATATTATTTTCTTTACACCACAAGGGCTGATACTGTGGTGTAAAGAAAATAATCTTACACTTAACATAAAAAAAACTAAAGAACTTATAATTGATTTCAGGAAGAAGAGAGATGGCAAATGTTGGCAAAGAGGTGGAGAGGGTTGGTAGTTTTACATTTCTGGGCACTTATATCTTGGAGGACGTCTCATGGACTATGAATGCTAATATGCTTGTGAAGAAGGTACAGAAGATACTGTACTTCCTGAGAATGCTCAGGAAGATAAATCTATCTCAGCATCTACTTCTGTCCTACTATTGCAGCTCCATTGAGAGTGTCCTGTCATATGGCATACTTGTATGGTATGGGAGCAGCTCTGTAGCAGACAAAAAAGCACTACAGAGAATTATTAAAACTGCCCAGAATATCATCTGGCTCCAGCTACCAGTCCTGGATGACGTTTTCGCATCTCGCTGCCTGAGGAAGTTGTACAACATTCTCAGAGACTCCTCCCATCCTGCTTACAATATTTTTGAACTGTTGCCTTCTGGCAGAAGATATAGAACAATTAAATCTCACACCACATGTTTTCTGAACAGGTTTTATCCCAGAACTATAATTGCACTTAACAATGAATTTAAGGACCACCATTAGTGAGCTACTGGCAGTATTACTTGGTCTGTTGTGTGGATGTGCGGATGTTTGTGTGTTTTTAGAGGACGGGGAATTTTGGTGGATGGGGGTGTGGATGGAGATTGTTATGTGTGTGTGTGTGTGTGTGCTGGGTCTGACCTCTGGGTGTTATGTGAATTTTGTTGTATGTGTATACTGCATATATATGTACAATGACAATAAAATAATACATCCTAAAGAATAACTGAAAAGCTCAGGAGGATCTTCAGCCAACACACTTTAAACCCAAGACTACACTAAGGCAGAAGATTGTCCACCCTAAGATTAAAACACCTAGACACAAACTGAGTAACATGGTATATTCAGTACAATACAGTGAGACATGTGGAGATCTGTATACTGGGGAAACAAAATGCATGGCACAGCATAGGAGAACAAAACCATCAGAACAAGATTCAGCAGTCCATCTGCATTTAAAAGACAAAGGCCAATCTTTTGAAGACAGACAAGTCCACATTTTGGATGGAGAGGACTGCTGGTTTAAGAGGGATCAAAGAGGCCATCTATGTCAAAATTGAACAGCCCTCTCTCAACAGAGGGGGAGGGATATGACATAATCTATCTCCAGTCTACAACACAGCCCTTTCAACAATTCTAAGGCTCCACATCCATTTGTACCACTCAGGTGACCCTGAAGACACATATAAACCTCCAATTGGCCTCAACAACTCTCTAAAAGAATGCAAATGACCAGCTGTCTACAAGGAGTATAATAAGTCCTTCCATTCCCCACCATCAAGTCAGAGCTGAAGAAGCTTCTTGGATGAAAAGCGAAATGTCTTAAAAAAAACCTAGAAAGTCCAGTTCCCTCTTGAAAAAACACCTTGGGACAAGCAGCAAAATAATGTTTCATTTGCCTAAGGCTGAATAAGACTTAGATATGAGCATGTACTAAGGCAAAGGAGCATCATTTTGTTATAAACTATAAATCAAGGGACATAATGGTTTGGTTCACACAATCAGCTAATCTATGATTTGTTTTTGGCTTAGCATACTGTATGAACACAGCAATTGTGATCTGTAAACCATAGTTTAGAACTGATCATGATGTGTGAACAAAATCATGAAATGTTACATTAGTTAGTATATTAGGCTAAGTAACTGTGTGCATTAAAAAAAGAAAATACACACATATTGTCCTCCTTTGTTGAATACTGCTAAACGTATTACAACATTTAGCAGTTTTTCCCCCTTGGGAAACAGGACTACAAGTTTCTACTACTTTATGTACCTAAACAATTTGACATATCATCTATCTACTGTAAAAAGAAAGCTAACAGGTGAGCCCAACAGCAGAAACAAAATCCTATGATAACAATCAATTACTGTGAAAGTGCTTTGATTTATGCTGTGCTATTACAAACCAGAAACTTTTCCTCTTGCTTCATTTATTATTTATTTATTTATTCAAGAGTTAAAATACAAACTTGCAAAAACAACCCACCAACAACCAAGGGCAGAACAAAACTAAACAGGATAAAATGGTTTGCGGGCATGATTTTGTTGCTTGATTTGGCAGATATGCCACTTCAGCAAAATGTTTCAGAATCCAGAATCCTTAAACCTAAATCATAGTTTGTCCCCTGCTTGAAGAAATTTCATCTATTATTGAGATGGACCAGAATAAATGCCAAGCCTGCCTTGAAAGGCAGGGAAATGGGGTTGGCAAGTTTCTTCAGAATTTTGAAGCAAATATCATTAAAGGTCTTACTTACTCCAAGTGATCTTTTGCATATGGGTGGGAAGGTAAGTAGATTAAAATCATTACAGACTTTTAGTTCCTATTAATTCTGGCATAAGGCGATGGTTTAAACCCGCTCCCCACACTCCCCCCCCCCCCCCCCCAATAGCGCGGAGGCTGAGGGAAGTGAGAGGGGAGCTGCTCTTCTTTCGCAACCTGGCGGGGCAGAAGAGGCGAGGCGAGGCGGCCTCAGGTGCCATTCGGGGACAGCCCTTTGGAGGCGTCGCTTCTCGGCCCGAGCCCAGGTGCGTATGTAACAAAGCCCGTGGTAACGTGGTTGCCACCGCAGCGCCGGCTGCCTGGTAACCGGGTCCTGCCCCTTTAAGCCGCCGGAGGGCGGGACGGAGGCGAAGAAATCCTTTCCACCCCACCCTCCGGCCGGTTCCTCCGCCACTCCCGCGGGTCGCTGGGTCCCGGAGCCGTCGTCCTTTCCTTTTCTTCCTTTCGCGTGTTCACTCCCCATCCCATGCGGGCGGCGGCGGGGAAGGAGTCTCTGGTGGCTGCAGCAGCAGCAGCGGCGACGGCAGCAGCAGCCGCTGAAGCTCAACCCCGGGCAGGCGGCTCCGGCTCTCCCTTCCCCGAGCATGTCCCGTTGTTGCTGGCGCCGCTTTTGGTGAATCCGGCTGGGCGGCGGGGCTCTTGCCATCTCTGCTGCTCCTGCCGCTGCTGCTCCCGCCGCCGCCGCCGCCACCGGAGAGCTCGCCGTTCCGAGCCACTCTCATGAGTGCCGAGACGTCGTCCCGCGCGTCTGCGCACCTCCGCGCCCTCTTTAGGATGGAACCCAGCCCGCCTTTGGGCTCGGAGCAGCTGCTGGGCGCCTCCGAGTTCCTCAAAGGTGAGCGCGGGAGGGCCCCGGGGTGGCGGCGGCGGCGGCGGCGGCGCGGCTTGGTAACTTTCACTCTCCCGCCCCAGCTGTTGACTTCCGTGCTTTGCAAGCACCTGCCTGGCCGGGGATGGGGGCTGCAAGAAAGCTGTCCCGAAGGGATCCGTTGGGGTAGATCCCCGTAATCGCGTTAAACTTTGGGGCGGGGTGAGAGTGTTAAGAGGCGCAGGGAAAGAGGGGGGGGGGGGTGGCCAGGCTGAGTAAGCACAAAGCCCCCACTTCCTCCCCATTTCGGAAGAGGAGGGAGGTGAGGTTTTCCGACGCCCTCGGGTAGCCTGACCCGAGCGCCTTTCCTCGAGGACGATCCCTGCTGAGGTGTTTTGATCCCTGCGGTGAAATGGAGCCCGAAGGCTTCCCGTTGGAGTTATAATGGCCGGTTGGTGGCTTTATAATGACGCTCCGAGCCGAGAAGTGAAAGACGGAGCGATCAACTTGCCTGGAAAGGTCGGATCCTTCAGCAGCTCATCGCCTCTGTTTTTCTGTTTTGTTTTTCCCTCCTCCCGCCTGTATTTCAGACCGACTTTATTTTGCTACTTTGCGGAGCAGACCCAAAAGCACCGTCCACACGCACTATTTCGGTACGGATGAGGAGTTTGTTTATGAAAAGTAAGTTTGTTCTTCCTTTTTCCCCACCCCCGATGCTTCTTCCGATAGCTCTGCTTTACTTTCGTTTTCGCATTGAAAACGTTTGTTTTAGTTCCTGTCGTCTCCAAGTGATTAGAAGAAGTAGGTCATGGGGGGCTTTTCTGTCTCTGTCTCTCTCGCTTTTTTGCAGAGATCCTTTCAAATCATCCTAAATCACATATAAGACAGCATTGCCATTGTGTTGTTTATAAAGTCCTAGAGCTATTTTTAAGACTTAATTGCATTGTACTGTAAACTCTTAATTAGAAAGTAGATCTTTCTCTTTTCTTTGCCCCAAGGTTTTGTTGTTGTTGTTTTGCAAAAGGGAAGCTACTTTTCAGGGATGTTATGTTTGAACTGTTGGTCTGTGATTTAAAATACTTTTCAGACATTCATCTGCTCATCTTCCCAAAAAGAACACAATAGTTCATCTACCCTAAAGTTTAGGAAAAACAAAAGATTATAGTTTCACAGTGTTATCCAGTTCTTCTTCATGTCTGAGTAGTTTGTGTTAGGCGCACTTTAGATTAAAAAAAATACTGGGTGTGAAACTCACATTGTAAAAGCAAAGTATGTTTGTATTCAATTTTATGGCATTATGAAATTTGCATTTGAATTTATGGTAACAAAACCTCTGCTGAATGAATGTTTATAACATTCTTGGTAATATGATTATTTGACAGAGGAAGGAATGTGGTGGTGTTTTTCTTAACTTGTGAACTGTGATAGTCCTTCCTGAAACAAAAGCCAGTATCTATTGAGATTATTTATGAAGGGCTTTAACAAAATTAGCTTTCTTTTTACAAGACCTATTTAGACTGCCATGGTCCATGGGCATTTTTCCAACTGGAAACTCTCTTAATATGCAAAATATAGAGCAGGTGGAACGAGGGAAAGGATTTGAAGTAATGTTATTACTAATAATATGATAATAGCTTAAAACTGATCACCAGCACTGTATTAAATCTTACTGGGTGGAAAAGAATTTAATGATCAGAGGCTTAAAGTCTTTCCATCATCTGAAATGTTTAACATTTTACCTTCAGTACAATTTAAAATCCATTTGTTTTTATGAAATTAAGTTGCATTGACTTAAATGGGATTTACTTCTAGATTGATAGGTTGTATTTTATACGAATAAACCTAACTAGAAACAAGCATGATTGTACTCTTGGGTTACTCCCATGAATTAATGAAGTATTATAGAAAGCTTTGCCCTTGAGTTACTTAGTGTTTTATATGTACCATAGACTTTGGCTTTCTCAGAATTGGCCAGAGCTCCAAGATTGCACAACAAAATAGTTTGTTAAATATCTTTGCTTGTGAAAGATACATGCTTTTGCCTAATCCCTATTATGATTTAGCAGAGATGTAAACAAGGTCAGGTAAAAACTCCCTGGGACTTTCTGTGCAGCACTAAAAAGTGAACACTTGGAGTTCAGTGGGATTTAAAAGTACCGTAAGTGTATACAATTACAGATTTAATGATTTAATCCTACACACTTCTGTTTATATGTTAATTCAGATAATACATGGAATCCTTTTTTTAATATACCCTCTCCTCAGCTAGCTATATAATTTTTTAAAAAAGTCTGTTGTGCAGTATCTAGCATAATATCACATTCTTTGTTCAAAAGTTTATTTAAGGTATAATTTCCCTTGACAATTTTTAGTCAATCTAAATATGGCTGGATGTGCCATCCACGCACCTATAATCCATGAGAATATAATCAATTGTTTTGAGATAATATAGTAAAACTCTGGCAAACAGGAGAAAACTAAGCTGTGTAGCATCAGTTAATAAAAACAAAATCTCTCAATATATCTGAGAATCAGTACATGTTGCTAATTGATAGTATGTATGTTTAAAGTTTTGGATGAAAGTTTTACATGCTGATGAAAACTCAAGAGATTCTGTTATAGTCATCTGAAGCATGCCTAGCATGTTAATTTTGATGCATTACTATTTTAGAATGTTTAGGTTTTGATACTACAACTTTCTAAATTCAGATTCTTTTTGTCTACATTAAATCTGAGTTCCGTTGCTTTGTTATATTTAAGATTTCTTATTGGATAGATATAGTGCTATTGTGGGAAAGCTATCCAGATGATTAATAAGTATGGCAATTAAAACTGGTGATGTTACTGTAAGTGTTTGTAGAAAAGAAAGAATAGAAATATTTACAAGTTTAACACTTAAACATTTACTTGTTTAACACCTATTATAGTTATTAACTTAGATTATTAAGAGTATTTGAAGTTTTGTATTGATGGAAGGGATAGTTACAAAAATGTTAGTATCATCTCCCCCTCTTTGAGCAATTATAGTCACCTATGAACTGCATTTGGCTTTATTGAACTACACTGAACTTTGATTGCCAATTGCTGAACTACAGTGAGAGATGGTTTTCTGCTCTTTATTGAAATCAGGCATAAAACAAGCAGGCTGAGCAATTTGCACTATTTTAATACTGAAAAGGTGACATCATGCCATCATTACTCTGACTTCCATGCCTCTTGAATTTCATGCAGACATCACTAAAAAAAAGTTGTTCCCAGGCCATATTATGAAACAATTTGAGCCTGGTGTATTTTTTGTTAAGAATGTCATTTTTATGACATATAAATAAAATATCCTTTATTCCAATCCTTCAGTGTTTTTACCCTCTTCCATCTTTTCTTTCTTTCTCTTCAGCAACTTCACTTCTTTCTTCACTTCCTATTTCATATGATTGCTTAACACCTCCTGGAGAAATAATTGTATTTGAAGCTTGAAGTTAATAGTTATGTTGAAGCCAAGGATTATTTCAGTTCTTCCTTGCTTTTAAATCTCTCACCACTACTATTTCTGTAGTACTCAGTTCTTTCAACAGCGGTAGTTAACTGTGCTCTGCCTGGCACCCTACTTTCTAACAGCAGTTACTGATTTTTTTTCTACTATAACTGAAGATTTTACTTATGTCTCTACTTGTAATTTTTCTATAGTTGCATCTGCATTATTCGTAGCAGCCAAAATAATGTACATCAAACCTGCCGTTTCTTCTGTTGCTTATTGCTCTTTTTCAGTTTTCTCCTCTTCTGCAGTTCTTTCGCAAGCCCTTTCATTGACATCAGTAATTTTAAAAAAATCTTCAAGGAGACATGCCTTCAGATTTAATTTTTCATAGTACTTGGTTTTGTGATTTTCATTCTCTGACAAATCCAGTTCTTCTGGATTAATAATTGCTCTTTATGTGATCCTTTTTTGTCATACTTTAACCCTTTATCATCAGTTTGATTGACTTTTTTTTTAAAGTATGCACAGCTTCTTTAGATTGGATTCAATAATTAATTGCTTTGAGTCTGCCAAATATAAATGGTGACTATCTACCAATTCACACTTAGCTATTTTCAGCAGAGATGTACTTAAAGATTACTATAATAGTCCTAGGTTACCATATCTATGCTGCAAATACCCAATCAGCCATTAGGTAGCAATACAGATTTCAGTATCTCTTTGCTATTCCTTTGTGATGTTCTGCTCTAAAGATGTGGATTCTCTATTAATGCCGTTATCAGTAGTTGTATATTATTATTAATAAAATTATATGTGTGT
>JAEANM010000536.1:18456-35001 GCA_017656035.1 Myanophis thanlyinensis
ATATATAAATTATAATTACATAATATTAAAATGTCATCAACGGATTTGAGAATAAAGGAATAAAGTTGCTTCATCAAAAAACTGCACTAGAGTGTGTTGGATTCCTTAAGAATGTATTCAAAAGGATACACATTTTTCTTTTGGAGATAAAAACTTTTGAAGAACATTTATCCAGATGGTATGGTTGTATGTGGTACTTTTCTGGAATAGTCTTTTAATGTGCACAGGTAGATTATATGGGAAAGCCTCTCAATATTGAAGATATTAATGTGATGTTGAATGTACAGGTAGTCCTTTATTTACACCCATTTATTTAGTGACCTTTCAAAGTTACAGTGATACTGAAAAAAGGGACTTATAACTCATCCTCATATTTATGACTGTTGCAGCATCCCCATGGTCACATAATCAAAATTTGGGCATTTGGCAATTGGCCTGTATTTACAACAGTTGCAGCATTCCAGAATCATGTGTTCACAATTTGTGACCTTCCCAGCTGGTTTCCAGTCAGCAAAGACAATGTGGAAATCCAGATTTGTTTGATGACTGCATGATTCACTTAACTGCAATGATTTACTTAACAATCATGGCAAAAACAAGGTTGTAAAATCCAGCACAACTCGTTTAACAACCACTTTGCTTAGCAATGGAAATTCTAATTTTGTAAGTGGAGAATTACCTATATATCAAAACTCTAGGATCTGACCGTCTTTGAGGAACTACGGTTATACTGGGCATAGTGGGTGGCCGAAAGAATTATATTGAAAAAATTGGAAAATAACACTACACTGTTCCCAGTATTAAGGACTGACTTTTGGAAATGTGTAACTTTCCTCCTCTGGAAAAGGCAATATTTTCTGCTCATCAAAGAATGTCATCCAGATCATGTTTGTCCCAAAGGTGCTTTTTCAAAAGGCAGCTGGACTTTGTTTTTTACTTTAAAGACATTTTGCTTCTCATCCAAGAAGTTTCTTCAGTTCTTCAGTTCAAAACGTCAAGGAAATAACTTCAAGGAAAAACAAAGTCCAGTTGCCTTTTGAAAAAGCACCTTTGAGATACATACCGAAGGATGAAGCAATATGATCTCCTTTGGCATAGATTTTTATGATATTTTATAGTAATACAATGATATCATTACTTAATTTTTCTTTATCTGATTGTAATATATTTATATTTTTTTAGTAGTTTGATACTCTGTTTATAGCTTGTAATATTCTAAAAATAAAGAATAAGAGGGGTGGGGCAGGAAATCTAGTGGCAATCTGTATTTTTTCAATCCCGATATGGTAGCTTCTTACTTCTATCATTGTCTTAGAATGCTTTCCTTGGCCTTACCTAATTATTAAGTTATTCCAAAGGGCAACCTGATATTGTAAGCCTATTCTGCTTTTTGTTGCAAACATAGACAGTTTTTCCCTGAAATACATTCAATGTGATTTGAAATATTTATTTGAGTTTGTTTATTTAAATTAACCCTCAAACCCATTGGTATTTCTGGATTTTTGTTGAACAAATATTTATATATTCTGTGATATTTGAAGTTTTCTCAGGCTCTTTTTAACTCCCTCCAATCCTTACCTCATCCCCCCCCCTTTTTTTTTTCTTCAGGCTTTTCAGCAAGGTTGGAATTTGGACCTTGTGATTGTCCTCGCACACTGTTGTGGTACATATGCCAAAATCAGAGCGGTATAAACAGTTTATTTTGCGGGGAGACAAGTATTCAGTCACTACCAACACCCCAAAATGGATAAATTTGAGGAGGCTTAGTGTCAGTCTTGTTGATGCTGTATCGCTTATTTTCCCCAACTGAACATCTGAAGTATGTTAGATATGTACTGTAGTTTGGTTTTTCAGAGCCTTCTATGGGTTCGTAGAATTTGATGCAAGACATAACTCAAAACTCCTCTTGTGAATTTTCCCTTCTTATTAAGAAAGCAATTAAACCAGTATTTACGTTAGCTTTTCATCACTTTCCTTTGCAAAGAGTTATTTCCAGCTGGATAGTTACATTCTGTTCTTTGCAGCTTCTTTCTTCTGCCCACATGCTGATTATCACAGTGGCTTGAGTTGTTTTAAAAGCAAATTATTTTTCCACTGAAAATATTTGCAAATTGTTGTTTATCTTAACATTTGCCCTATCTACTTTCTATTGAGAGAGAGATGTTAGAAGCTAAACACAGCAGCTAACATTCTCTGTTTCAGGCTGCTGCTGGTTTTCTATCTGTGTCTGGTAGAGCTTGATCTTTCCTGTCCTGCCTCAGTCTTTCACAGAGATCTTTTGGAAAAAGTAAAAAGGACCCATAGTGCTACTTCCTCTTTGGATCTTTGTTCGGTCTTCTCCAAGCTTCCCCTAGGTCCACTCAGAAGACTTCAGTTTCCCCTTGAACCAACATGTACTCAGTTGTATAACACTGCCCTGCCCATTTTAGGTACACTAGCCAACATTGTTCTTTAACTAAAACTAACCACTGATATTTAATTAAATGTTGTCCAGATTCATCTTGGGCCCCCATTGCCAATCTTTCCAGTTCCCCCTTCCCAACAGACCTTTTGTTTTTTTAAATCTTTGACTTCTTTTCCAGCTCAACAGCAGTCTCCTCAGCCCCTTTTTCCTATGCAAAATCTTCTTATGGATAACTATTCTATTTCCTTTATTCTGAGGTTTGTTTTGTTGACTGAAAGAGAGCAATGTCTATTTAAGGTGCTTGTATGGATACATGATAGACTGCTAAGGTTGCCATAGGTAGGCATTCATCCAGTTTTGTCAGAGTCAATCTTGTATGATCAAAATTTATTCAACAATAGATTTGATAGTCAACGTTCTTAATGTCGCACCAAAATTGCGTGCTCAATTACAAAATGACTGATTTCTTTGTCTCAAAGAGATAATCAGCCAGCTATCCTTGAGAGCCCTCCAAGAAAATAAATTATTAGATATTTATTCTCTGCTCCCAGGATCTTGTAATCAATAGCAAACTGTCTTTATAGGTGACACATTGCTACAGCTTTTAAAGCAAATAACAGTTTAGTCATGGCTATGAGTAAATTTTTATTATATTTCATTAATTTTTGAGTGCTACATACAATAAAGTATTATGAAAATGAATCCTCTACTTTCAATTATTTTTTATATTTTTGTTTATTAGATTTTCATTCCACCCTTGTTACCTTATAAATACCTCAAGGTGGGAAACATACATAATACTTCCTCCTCCTTCTATTTTCTTCACAACACCTGTGAAGTGTGTTGACTGAGAGACAGTGACTGGCCCAAAGTCACCAGCTAGCTTTCATTTCAAGGAAAGATTTTTTTTTTGTCCCCAATGGCATTAGATAATCTCAAATTCTACTGCTTGGGGAAAAAAGTGTTTAGTTCCTCTGTGAATGTCTCTCGCTCTTTTTAATCACCATGTGTTTTTACAGTAATCCTTGATTTATGGCCACCCTTGTGAAAGGAATATGAGTCTTGACCAATTTTATGACCTTTTTTGTCATGGACTTTAAGCAAATCATTCAATCATCTAGCAAATCCAGCTTCCTTCATTGTCTTTGCTTGTCTGAAGCCTCTTGGGAATATTACAAATGGTGATCATGGGACAGTGGGATTCTGCAATCATTATAAAAACATGCCAGTTGCCGAGCACCAGAATTTTGATCATGTGATGTGGGAAAGATGCCAAGTGATAAGTTTGAGGAACCGTTGTAAGTCACATTTCTCAATGCCTAGCTGAATGGTTGTTAAATGAACTGTCATAAGTTGACCACTACTTGTCCCAATGAAAGATGCAAAGTTATTCAAACATTTATCATAGCATTGCTATTTCAACCTCCCAGTCAATTTTAATATTCACGTATCCTACATATTTTCAAACTTTAATCTGTCTTGAGAATTGCATGCAGTATTATAAACATTATGATAACTAGATTTGAGTGGGATTATTAAAATATGTTTTCAGGCTTTTTGCAGTGTTAAAATTCCTTTCTGGTATAATATAGTATAATTTTTGAAAGAATCTATCAGGTGCTCACCTATAATTATGCTTATCTTGTGCTTGATGTATATCACATTGCACTAGTCAGTAGAAATTTCAGTTTCATTTCACTTTCAAGCAGGCAACTTTAGAGAAAACAGTTCTACAAGGCTTTTTCTGCCACTGATTTTTATCATGCTGAATAATTTGATGTATCTGCAAATAGAGGTATTTTATTAGTTACTCTTAAATATATATCATACCTGTAACACTTAAGAGATTTTACTTTATTTAGTGAAATACTTATGTATTTAGCTTTATCAATTTAGATTACCTTACCAGAGTATTTGTACTTTATCTCTGTAAACCAGTTTTTAAAACATATCAGTGTTGCCATTCTATCACTAATATTTTGTTTAAATTCATGGTATAGGGTTTTTTTCAAGACTCAGTGCTTATAAATCTCTATGCTCAGTGCTGAGGTTTACTGGTTTAATACTTTTAAAGAAAAATAAAAATTCCTAATTTAAATTACATCAATTTTCTGAACATACTATTGAACTTTTTTCTGTCTCTAAGCAATTTATTTGTTTCTATCCTGATTAGATCATATATATGATTTAAGTTTGAATAAATCACTCTTTCTTTAGAGGCGCTGATCTAATTGGAGATTACAATTGATCTGCACTTCTGCTCACAGCAGGATTAAAATGGAATAGATTTAGCCTAATCTACCGTTCCACTCTGAACCTGGAAAGTTTTACATTTCAGAGACTGTCTATATGTAATCATTTCCAGAAGAGTGGTCATGTAAGTTGTTGCAACAAAAATAAAAAGCTAAAATGCCTCAAAATTGTTATGACATGACCTTTCAAGTACTATACTCAATTTCATCTGTTACACAGTACTATATGTACAAAAGCTTCATTACACTTTTGTATTACATTGATATCTCGGGCCTTTCAACAATGGAATCATCTCTCAATTGTCAGAACTACTAAAAGAGAATGAGACAAATGAATGGTTGCAAACATAAAAAATAAGTGGCTCTTTAATCCTACCACTGCTGCTGCCATCTTGCCTTTTGTTACCCTAACCCAGGGGTGGGGCAATTACGGCTCCTTCATGACTCGTGGACTTCAACTCCCAGAATTCCTGAGCCAGACAGACATTTCAGGAAGTCACAGATAGTCCTTGATTTACAATGATAATTGAGCCCAGAATTTGGGCTGTAAGTCATTACAGTCAATTAAGCAAGTCACTACAGTGGTTAAGAAAATAGTGACATTAAGCAAACCACATGGTGATTAAGCAAATCCAGTCACATCTAATGAGCATTTTTGATGCATTCTTCTGGGGAAAAAAACAGCAACAAAGAGCAAATCAAGGTGACATACTGCAGCCAATCATAAATGCCATCTGGTTGCCAGCGCCTGATGCACAATTATGTGACCACATAGGAAGGTATGCAGCAGTCATAACTTGAAGGATAGTGTGTAAGAGGTTTTTTTGAAGACAGTCATAAATTCAAATGGTCATTAAGCAACCAGTCATTAAGCAAGGGCTATCTGTAGTTGCTATTACCTTTCTTTTCTCTTTTTAGTTTCATAAATATTACAGTAAAACTATGTGTGTCTTTGATTTATGATTTTATTGGATTTATTGGGGTTTATCAATATAAAGTGAGGTCACATTCAGTATTCTAGGTGTCTATTTTTATACTGGACTCATCCTAATTTTTGTTCGGGATACAGAAGAATCTATGAGTTATTATTTCTGGGTCAGAATTTCTGATATACCCTGAATTATTAAAGCAAACTCACTTGTAAAGATTAGGGATTTTGTTCATTTGTTGCACAAACAACAAACTTCCATTGCAAAGTTATTCTATGAAGGTACTGTAGTTTTAATTCTCTGATCATTAAGTAACTGGGCTCTTCCTTCTCTTATTGTTCCCTAGGCAGCTTTTCTTCCACTCATCCCTCAAAATCATTCCTCCCTAGGATTATAATTTAGGAACAAGATTTGTTTAATTCTGATGTGCACATTTAACTCTAAAACTTTGGTTTTCTAGATTATGTGAGATTGATACTATTTTTTATTATTACAGACACTTTTATCACTTGTTATTTAAACAGTTAGATCCTTTGTCCTTGATGTTATTTTCAAAGATTGAATGTCAAGTGAAGTCTATGCTACTATGCTTTTAGTGATAATTTGAATCTTTTTTTTTAACAAAGTGAAAAATAAATCCACGGCCAGAATTTGATGATTGAAGAGTTGTTTGTTCATTTGTAATTTTTATTATTGTTAAGGAAGCAATATATGGCATCTATTTGGTCGCAGCATTGTTTTGATGATGTAGGTTCAAGGTGCCATTATTAAAATGCCATTAACTCCCAACTTAAGTGTGCCAAGCCTTTTTAAATACTTTATAATTAAACACTAGAACCTGTGCCAAAAAAATATGAATGAACCTGTGTATTGCTAGTTGAAATAAAAAGCCAAAGGAGCCCATTGTAGGATTCAAGTGCTACCTGTTGAAAATCAAATTCAATTGGCAGATGTTTTGTAAAGAAAGCTTTAGAAGTAACTAAAAGTAGTTCTTTGTCCTGCTTAGGGGTACTGTTTCTTTATTAAAGTGGCTGAAATTAAAACAGGAAAGCATTACTGGTAGATACAGAGCTGAATTAGTCAGCCTTCTAATTATTTAATGAGTTAGGAACTGGTAATTGGATTATTCAAGAGGAATGTTAACTCTTACTCAATTCTTTGTAACGGGATCTAGGATGATCATGTCACATTTCACTTGTTAATTCACAATAGACTTTCATTTGCTCAGCATATTTTATGGGTGGCCTGTAACTGTTTCCATATGAAATAGCGTGTTTTACCTCAATAAAATATGACTTAATCCTTCTGAAAATGTTTTGGTTGCTTTTGTTTTGTTTAGTTGCTTAGTTGTTCAATACTATGTGACAATGTACCACATGAGACACTTGCAAGATCCTTGAGGTAACCTTCCCCCCACCCCATTAAAAATTACTATTCTCATGGCATTTCACAAAAATACAGTGTTCTGGATTAATTTGTTAGTAAATGTGTGTACTTATAGTGGAACAACTTAAAACTACCGTATTATACATAATGGTATTACACCCGAATGTCCCTCTGATTTGAAGCGAAAATGTAGAAATAAAAAAAAATCTGTAGTGTTGAAAGCTATTGCTGCAAAATCCATATTTATTATAAATTAAAGCAAATTGCGCAAATATTCAATGAAGCTATTATTCCTTGTTATAGCAATATAGCAAAATCATAAATTTGAATGTCCTACTGGTTTATCTATATTGCTGTTAACATTTAGGCTAATTAGTGGACTGTTGTATTTCTTCAGGCCCAGCCAGCCATTTCTTCAGTTTTTAAAGCATAGAGTCTCTCTACAAAAGATTGTCCATCATTACATTGTTAGGCATTTATCACATTTTTCCAACATAGACAAGCATATAAAGATTTTACTTCTTGTGTATTTCTGATGTATTTACTTCTTATTTCTGAACTGTGAAATAATGGACTTTAATCAGCAAAATTACAAGGTGGAGTTTGAGCTTTCATCTAATTGTAGAACAGACTATATGTATTGTATATTATCCAAGATATGAATTTCAAAAAAGGTAGTAATAGGTCAATAGAGAATGTACAGAATCTGTAATTGCATAAAAGTCCTAAAAATGTTGTGATAAAACTGCAATAATCTTGTTGCTTAGCTAATTATAGTCAGACATGGCCTAAATTTATACAGCGCAGCTATCTATTGTATACTTCAATTTCCCAATTGATTTTTTTGTAGACTTGCAATTGAGAGCAGTGATATAAAACAGAAAATATTAAATGGATAGAGTGACAGATTTCTAATTGTAATGCTGCTATCCAATATCTGTACAAAAGATGTCAATAGCAATGTAGCCATTTAATAAAAGGAATACTTGCATTTAGAAGTATTTAATTAGCAGTTAAAATTACTTTGAATAGTGTTTCATGTGGATGTATATGTTTTAGTTTTTATGCAGATTTTGGACCTTTAAACTTGGCTCTAGTGTATCGATTCTGCTGCAAATTAAACAAAAAATTAAAGGTAAGTATGTCCTTTTATTATTATTTTTATTGATCTTGTTAATTCTGTAAACTTCCAATGGTGTAGGTGAGTGCTTGGCTTTGGTAATTGATTTTTTTAAATAGTAATTTTATGAAAATTACACTGAACAATAAAAACTAATACAAATTAAAAAGAAAAAGAAAAGTAGAAGATGCAGAAAAGAAGAAAAACTAAAATTTAAAAAATTAAAAAATATAATAAAGAAATTTATAAAGAAATGACTTTCACTTTCATAACAAGTATAAACAATTTTAGTAACATCACCTTCTCTTAAAATATAATAGATGATTTCTTATTCCCATATCCCATTTCTTATTTAAGGGGAAAATATTTGTAGCTCATGATTGAAATGAGGATCCTTTGAGCTTGGTGGTTTTCTTGTAGACATTTTATTACCCAAACTAGTGCATGGATGATGTTATCTGGCTTGGATAATGAAATGTCTTCAAGAAAACAATCAAGGTCAAAGAACGCCAAGGACCCATCATCTCTTATTTATCCATGTCAGTTCTGTTCTGATGTCAGCAAAAGTTCTGAAGCGCTTCCAGAGATAACATATCTATTTCAACCTTACTCAAATAAACTAATTTTATATTCCTTCCTTCTAACAATTATTGATCTTTAATTCCTTCAAATAGTGTCTTAAATCTTAATTTCTTTCCATTTTTTATTCCTTCTCACAGAATTATTCAAACCTCTAACAACATTCTTTTGTAAATCAAATAAAAGAATATTATAATATTAATCAGCTGGTCATGTCAGGGTGCCACACAACATCAGCAACGCAATCAGAACTCTAAAGAGACAAAGTCCAAGGAATAAGTTTTTATTGAAGACATTGTTTTGGTACGATCTGTAAAAATCCCGAATCTAAAGCTTCCGGGATTTCTCCACCTAAGTAAAACTAAAAGTTCCACCCCACTAATTATCACATGTTAATTACCCTCCAACTATTTCAAAAGGAAGTCCAACGACCTCCGAAAACACTTCCCACCCCAGGTGTGAAGCCCCAGAAAAAGTTCTCATGATCTCATGAGAACTAAACTTAAAAGAATGAAAACAAGATAAGAAAACTGAGTTGCAGATTCCAACTCCCCCTTCGCCTTCTCAGCGACCTTGCAATAGAAAAAGTGTAAACGTGTCAAGATCTACATGGCCCTTAATTTTACTATATAAAATGGCCTACATACTACAGTAGAACCTCCCCCTACATTAAACGTCTTTTTGGACTTTGACAGGCTGCCCTCACTTCTTCAAAAGACCTTCTCCTGTAAAACAAAGGAAATCAATAAACAATTCCTCCCATCAAACTCAACCACCTTTCCCCCCCCCAGGAGGGCCCTTGGAGTTGTCCAGCTCCCCCTTCACCCTTTCAGTGACCTTGCAATAGAAAAAGTGTAAATGTGTCGATCTACATGGCCCTTAATTTTACTATATAAAATGGCCTACATACTACAGTGGAAACCCCTCCCCCCCCATTAAACGTCTTTTTGGATCTTGACAGTTTTCTTTTGTAGGTCCAGTGTAATATTTTTTTCCATGTTACTTTAGTAGCCTGTGATTTTTAAATCCACTTTCAGATCAGCCTTAATCTTGTCAGGTAAAACTTGTTTCTCGTAAGGTATTTTAAACACAATCTGTCTAGAGTGGCACACACTCTTATAATTAACTTCTGGGTCCATTGTTCAAAAATAAACTTTAGAATGTCCAATGTTAAAATATTCTGCTTCATTCTGTACTTGTAAATCAAATTTAAATTTTCTTCTCCTTTAATTATAACCTTTAGTTCCCTCTAGTATCATCAAAGTCTGTATTATGTTTAAAAAAAAAAAAGAATTTAAAACAAGTATTTTCCCACAGGAAGGGTCTTATTTCAAATCCATCTGGACTGTTAGTTTGTTCGTGATTTTTAATCACCTTTTTGCCTTTTATTTTTTAAAAAATAAGGCCATAAACTTGTATTTAAAAGTTTTTCCGCTAAGGATTTGTCTTCCCCCAAACGCTAAATATCAAACCTGTGTAAATTAATATGCTTCTGTATCATAATACCCAGATGATCAAAGAAGCAGCATTATAAATAAATAAGCAACTGATGGCATGCTATATTTGTGAAGGTGGGTGAGCTGAAGGCTCTGTAAAGAGCATCTGCCAAACTCCAATCAATATGTTGTGTTGTAATTAGTAGAGCTTTCCCAATGTTATAGTACCCTAATAGAAACTGTGGTTTCTCCAGCATTTAATGAAAGTGAGAGAGGCTGTTCTAGGAATATATTAAAACTTTTAAAACAACTCTTTTGCTGTCCAAAGTTTGCATATTTTGCCTAATAAGACAAACAATTCTATATAACTTCAGTTAATTTTTAGTGGAAAATGATTTTGGTTAATTACTGTTAGAAGAACTTGCTAGAGTTTTTGTGCATGTTCTGACCAGTTCCTGCATCATGTGTGAAAGCATGTAATAAGTGCACATGTTCCATTGTAAATATTCACCACCTATCTAATCATTTACAGATGTATGAAATACCATTGCTGAGATCATTTAGGGTAAATATTCTGAGCAGTTAAGTTTAATTTTTCTAAATAAAGCAACAGAGTTTTGTGCTACAAAAAAGAACTGATTTACATTCATTACCTCACTGAAATATTAAAGCTGCACAAAGTTTTGTTTCCTTGGGAATCATAGTGCAGTTCTACAGAAATATCTTGGGACTATGCCATGAATTCTAGATAAACATAAACAGGACTGGGTTGCATGTTCACTAAATGTTCAATATACAGTATTGCTTTATGGGAATGACTTAATGGAGTGATTTGTGACCTCCTGCTGGCTTCCCCATTGATCTTGTTTCTGGGAAACCTGTAGGGCAAGTAGTAGTCTAGTAGTTAAGGCTAGAAAGGAAGAGATACAGTTTTTCAAAGGAATTGAATAAAAGTCATCTTATTTACTGGAACAATAGTGAACTATATATGAAGTACACAGGATGATTTGTGAAACTTGTGAGACTTGCAAAATTCTGTTACTATATTTTGTTTCAATAAAATAAAATTCTAGACAGATTCATGGAATCTGTTTCCTGGTCTGCATCCTTCTTCCTTTTGGCTGGTATTGAAACATATATTGCCTCTCATATAGGTAATCCTCGACTTACAACCACAACACAGCCCAAAATTTATGTTGTTAAGTGAGACATTGGTTGAGTGAGTTTTGCCCTTTTTTATGACCTTTTTTGCCTCAGTTGTTAAGTAAATCACTGCAGTTGACAAGTTAGTAACCTGGTTGCTAAGTGAATCTCACTTCCCCATTGATTTTGCTTGTGGTGCAAAAGTCATAAATATGAGCCAGTTGCCAAGCATCTGAATTTTGATCATGATCATGTAGATGCTGCAAAGGTGGTAACTATGAAAAACAGTCATAACTCACATTTTTCAGTGCTGAAGTACTGAGCGATCATTAAACGAACTGTTTTAAGTCAAGGACTACCTGTATTCCTGATAAATTATAGCTATCAAAACCAGTATTTAGAATTAATGCCTATTCCTGGTTATTCTGAATACTCATTTTTTAAATATTATTGCTAATATGTTTTGATTAATGTTGGGTGGATTTAAAAAAAAAAACTCCCTGTTTCATTGTCCTACTTGTTATTAGCACGAAAGACTTAAGATTCAACATGGATATTTTTCTATACAGTAAAGAACAAATTGAAATTGTGGCCAGGCAGATGATTTACATGATTTAGACCAGGCATGTCCAGAGGTGCATGTGGCCCTGGATAGACAATAATGTTTCCCCAAGATTGTAAACATTTAACATTATTATGTGATTGATATACATTAACTATGTTATGTATTTTATATGCCGCCCAAGATAATTCCTCTTCATTCAATGTGACTTAAATTAGTGGTCCCCAATCTTTGAGCTTGGTGGCCTGGCTGGGGGGGCGGGAGGGGAACTGGGTCATGCGAATGGTGGGCTGGTGTGCACATGCGTGCAGCTTGAAGTTTACAAGTTGAGCTGCGCATAGATGTGCATGTACACCAACCCACTGCTCGTGCAAGTTGAGCTGCGTGCTTGCACCCCAGCCTGCCACTCAGGCGGTCCAGTTCCGAATAGGCTACGGCTTGATAGTGGGCCGAAACCCAGGGGTTGGGAACCCCTGACCTAGACAAGCCAAATTTTGGGTGCCTATGATTTAGACATTTAATTCTGAAGCACAGTAATCGTAAAGGAAGAATTATCTTAGAATTTATGTGCTAGGCGCGGGTGGATATTCTGATTCCCTACCCCTAAGATAATATTCAGACTAACAGAGGAATTAAAGAATTGCATGCAAAGAAGAAACATTTCCATGATATGGGGGAGGGAGCACTTTCTTTATACTCTGGTTTAAATTTGATCAGGATATAACCTGATTTAAAGGACATGCCAGAAGTCTCTTAAACTGATGAGTCGCTGAGCCGAGACATTTGGCATAATTTTAGGGTCTGCTCCTAATCTTTTTATTCATTTGTGTCTTAAACAGTCTTTCAGTCTATCAAGAAAGAAAATTGTGTATTATACCAGCTTTGACCAACGGAAAAGAGCAAATGCAGCCTTTTTAATAGGTGCATACGCAGTAAGTATCAGTGGCTGTGTGTATTCCTAATGAGAAGTTGCTGATACTTCAGTCTCTAAATAGATACTGTAAAAGCTAGTATCCCTGCTTTTTCAGGATTTTAAGAGTCAGATCAAGAAGGCTCTGGAAAGAAGCCGTATGAGTTGTTCCCAACCATAAAAGTATTGCCTAAATTACTACTTGGGAGGAGATGAACATGATCTGCCTCCCACGGTCTTCCACACTCATTCCCATCATTTATTCTCCCCCATCCCCCCAGCCTTTTAGAGAGTTGCAAGAGAGATTTGAAGGGTGGAGTTGGGAGCAGGAAGATTATTATGCCATCAACATAAGGTGGCAAATTATTGCTGAATTTTGATGAAGTTTTTTTTTTTTTTTTTTTTTGCTAAATTATGATATCAGGACTGTGGGGTCTACAGGCTCATTCTTGTTTTACACAACTTTGGCATTTGTTTCCTTGTAGATGTCTTACCTATTTTTTTTTAAATTAAGAAAAGTTATTTTGAGAAATGAAACCTTTGTTTGGAGTGTGTTTTTACATGAATGATCAAAATTGTAGAACTTGGAAAAAAAGCTAGTATTTTATGATTTAAGGACTTTGTGTTATGTTTTACAACATTCATGTAGGTCTTCATTAATACACAGTGCTGTTAATTTAAATATCCTGTTGGCTTTGTATTTATAATAAATACAATCTAGCATTACTCTGTACTGTAATTAGTACTTCACTACGCTATAAAATAAATGTGCTACAAAATGATGCCTCTGTTGACTGACTAAATGAAGTGAAATGGAATTATGAATAACTTTTCATATAAATAGCTCATGTTCTTAATCTTCCTTTTAAGATAATCATGTTGTTAATTGAAATAAATGAGCTTATTATGAAGCAGCCAAGCATGTTGCAAACAAATGAATTAGTAGAACTTTAAGTTTTACCCTTGTGTTGAAAAAAGCAAGGAATAACAGTATGAGAACTATGTTTGCCTTGAAAATGATTCACAGTGAAAAAGCAAATAAGATAGTTCAGGCATTGGTCTTGTGTTGTGTGAGTAAGCTGCCTATCCTCTTTGCCATCTAATCTTCATCCAGGCTATTTAAGGGTTCTGGTACAGATAAAAACCCTTTCACTTCAGATAAACTAGGCCAAGGCCAAATATAATATTTTGGGAGTAGTGTCTTGCTTGTCTATTGTAAACTGTAATACAAAACAGTGCAATTTTGCTGGCATTCTGTATCTCTTTTTTAAATTTAAGTCCTTGTGCTGAAAATTCTAAGTATTTTGATTTAAATATATTCAGAGTATTAATAACAAAGCAATTTAAATCTATATTAATATTATTTTCCCTCCTGTTTATTTATAAGCATTATTGTATTCAATGCATACAATTTGAATCAAAATTCATATTCAGAGTAAATTTTTCTAATTGATTCTGATTTGGCAATTTCCATAGAAGTTTATCTTTGAAACTCTTGCTAGAATATGATGATTTTAAAAGATTTGTTCCAGTATGACTGGGAGAAATGCTTTCCCACTCATTTCTTACTAATTTTTAAAATGTCTAGTAAATGTTTAATGGTCCTGAAAGACTAGCTCTGTTTCCCTATGTGAACCGTAGAAGAACATTTGAAGGGCATTTCTGACAGCCGATGTAGCATGCAAGAGCCACAGACTTTGGTTTCCCTGATTATACAGGGAAAAATTGTGCTTAACAGCAGTGAGGTATATAAAATTCATACTTTCAGTCATAGGGAGATCATTTTCAACAATTACAATTGTTTGTATCATCCTACTGAATTTGGGGAGACTTTCAGAGCTTTTAAGATAGACTGAAATAGATGCTGTGGTGATATTTTGCAGATGAAGCAAATTACCATTTCTGATACATCTGGCAAAATCTAAAAAGTAAAAATTCATGCATGAAACTAGACTAGGCGATATAATACTTAGACACGACAAAAGTGTTATGAACGGGTTTTCATATTCTTTAGTATTAAATATCAAATATGTGCATATGAGCACTGTCCTTCTAACAATTGGATGGGAACAGGAAAAATAGTTACATTCTTATAGCCAATTATATTACAAATAATGACAATCATTAAAATATAGATTTTAGAAAAAATTAGGAAGTCACAGTGTCTTCCAGTGTAGCACACACAGCCAGCACAAGGTCTATTTGTAGCATTTAATCTAGTACTTACCAAATCTGATTTGATACAATACTTTAGCATTAAGGCAGTACAATAATGCTAACACAGCTAAGACTAATATATATACAAAACAAATATCAGAAAACTGTTTACCAAACATGGTTATGCAATGCAATGTTTTTAATTCAACTCAAGTTTATTGCCACAAGTGCATGTATGTTGCAACTCTGTTTTCCTCAAAAAGGAATGTAATATATATTACGTTCTGTAATATGTACATTATGTAGCTGTAACAGTCACACTTGTAAATCAGCCAAAATTATTCCTTGAAAAATGTACAGATCTCACCCAATCTGAGAAGCAAGATTCTGCTTGTTGGTTGGGAATACCGATCCTACTACAAGATTATCTTGCATCTACACATTGCTTGCAACATTTAAATTGGGCTACAAGGCATTTGCTCTGCTTGCCAAAACCTAATTAAATAGTATCAAAAACCTGCACCTGATTTCTGTTTGTTGCCTGCATTAGGCTGTAAAATTCGAGATGAGTCTATAGTTTTTTAACAAAAAAATTATTACATCACTGACAAGTAATTAACCAGTAATGTTTAATTATTCAGATTCTTAAGTAAAAAGGAACAGAGCTCAAGAGGCCGCAGTATAGGAAGAAAGAACAGAAATATCTAGAAAGAACAGAAAAATGTCTAAAACATGTTTTGAAAATGTTTCAAAAGGGTGCACGCAATAATTTACTATGATTGCATTGAGTGCAAGCGTAGAACTGAGCTAATAGAGATGAATTAATAAGAATAAATTTAAGTGTAGACTAGAAGTAGTTTTAGTTTAAGATGGGAATGGGGACTGGATTTGCCATTGTTAAGCAATGTGGTTATAAATGCACGAGCATTATAGGTTCATGCTTCTTAGCCAGGCAGTCTCAATTGCCATTGTTAAGTGAGGATTGTGGAAGTCATTAAGCCAGTCATTAAGTGAGGATTGTGGAAGTCATTAAGTCAGGTCCTCACAGGATCATGACTTTTGACTTCCTGCTCGCTTCCCCATTGAATTTGCTTGTGAGAAGCCAGCAGGATCATTGGAAGTCACAATCATGCGACCATGGCTTGTTATGATGTTGTAATTGCGAGCCAGATGTTGAGCACCCAGATCATGTTCAGATGACTGCAGGGACATTGCCAGGTCAGAAACTCTGAAGATAAGGCCTAGCAATCACTTCTTCAGTTTCATTGTAAATTTAAAATGTTGCTGAATGAGCGGTGTTTAAACTAAGACCACCTGCAATGAAATTTTGCCTATCAGTTTTTAATCTTCATATATCACTAAGAAGCTACAATCATCTTTGAAAATCATTGTTTCAGGATCATGGGAGATATGATCCTGAAACCTTTACATTTATCAGACTGCTCTTGAAAATATGTCCAGTTCTGGATATAATACTTTAAAAGGAACTTGGAAAAGTTGGACTAGATCAACGGTGGGCAAACTTTTTGACTCGTGGGCCACAATGGTTTCTAAAATTTGATAGAGGGGCCGGGCCAGAATAGAATGGTGTGTTTGTGTGAACTAATATAAATTGGATGTGGCCCGCGGGCTGTAGTTTGCCCATGTCTGAGCTACACTTACTGAAC
>JAEANM010000537.1:0-34989 GCA_017656035.1 Myanophis thanlyinensis
CAACTTACATCTATGAACCAATGGGTCAGATACTGGGTACCATAAATTATGTTAATAGATACAGAGCTGCTGGTTTCAGGTTGAAAGTATTACAGTGCTATCACTGTTACCTAGGGGGTACCCAGTTGGGGGAGTCCTTTCATATCCCTGTTGATTGCTCATTGAAATGGTACCTATTTATCTACTGGTAATCACTTGCTTTCAAACTGCTAGGTGGATAGGAATTGAAGCGAATGATGTAAACTCATCTCTCATATAGCATTCAGGTCTCAAACACGGGCTTGTTGATTGTTGGCTTAGTTGTCTAAACATGTGAGCCATCACACTTCATCAGAGTAATGCATGACAATGAAGCAATGTCATTTAGAATCATGCTTATTCTGTTGCCAGCCTGCCCTCTGGAATGAGGGCAGGCATTATCCATGTACCTTCTACTCTGATGGCTTCTCGGAAAACCTTAAGGACTTGCTGTTCTCTCAGGCCTTGGATTAGAGTGATTGGAATTCCCCACTAGATTGTGTGTGGATGGGTTGACTGGATCAGGATTCCTGATTCTAATGTTTGTATTTTTTTTATTATATACCATCTAGGATCAGTTGGAATTGGGCAATTCCTAAATCAAATAAATTAAGGCCATTTGTTGGGCTGCTGTAAAGAATATGCTAGGCATCTTCTGGCTTGATTATCTGGGAGTAGTTTGTTCCTGCAGCTCCTAATGATTCTCATGATTAAACCAACTATCAGTTTGTCAAATACTTTCTCTCCTGATTTGTGGAAATGATGCGGGTTGTGATAGGTGGATGCAGCCATGCAGTACTTTATTGAAATTCTCAATCTTGAAAATAGGTAAATCATCTTCAGTGGCAAAATCTTCAGCCATTTGCATTTCTTGACTGTTCATTTAATGTAGTGGCATTTTATATTTTGATATTTAAACAAAATTATTTTATTTTTCACATTTTACTCTGAAACAGAGCATATTGTTTTCCTTTTAGTGAAGGATAATATACAAAATAGTATTAAAAGGCTTTTGAATTCATTTTTATAATATTACACTATAATAATTAATGGAAATAAAATATCATGAAGAACAATAATTCCAGTTAATTAAAAATGTCCTTTTTAAAAAATAAAATGGAATTAACTGGAAACATTTCTATAGTAACACCCTGCCAGAGGCTGAAAATCACATAAAAATCACTTCATGTTTTGAACTCCACTGATTGAGCGTAATATTCATCTTATGCTGAATAAACTCTGTCTCAAACTTTATAGGAAATAAAGAATATTGGCATCTGTTCTAATGAATAGTGGCCCTGCAAAAAATGTAAGTAAGTTGGCTCAAGAACTGTCTCAGTATGACGAGCTAAACACAGGCATTGTTCAGTGAGCAGCCTCTGTGTCATTTTGGAAATTAAATCTTGGCTAGCTAATGTTAGGTCTGTATACACACATTGAGTTTCTTTGTCTGTTTACTGTAGTATCCTTTCATAATTAAACATTTCATACAAAGTTCTAAAGAGGTCCTTGAATGCCTCAGCCTTTAAAAAAGCCCTGAAACAAGTATTATAAGGATGACATAGCCCTTTTCTTTTTATTTGATAACATTCCTCTGTTCATACATCAAAAGGCTCAATAATAAATTCTCATACTGGCTTTGCTATAACCAGAAAGCAGGAAAGGAATTTTTAGCTACTGGCAGTTAGTGTTATAGTTGTAAAAAGGATTTTTACAATAATATTCATGTTTTGTGATAGGCCTGTTTCACCTGTTTGTCACCTCCATTTACAGTTGTGCTTCTGTTCCCCCCCCCCCCCAAAAAAAAGATAGATTATGTCCAACTGTTCCTTTGATGCTTACTTGAAAGCTGGAACTTCCTTTAAAATACAAAAAAAAAAATCCTAAAACATTAGTCAATTCACTGCTGTACACGAATTTTTTTTGCAGTTAGGCATTTGTGATTTGACAGTAATTCCTGAACTATTGCATACATTTAAATAATGGATCAGACACTGAAGAAAATTGGAAACCAATCAGCAATCCCTGAGAGTCACAGGGTCTTGTTTCACCTCTCCTGTAACAAAAGATCAAAAGAGTTATAGCAGTTCTTTATTTCTCTTTCAAACAAGTCCCCTTTCTATAGAGTAACAAAATGTCAGGTGAAGAACCACAATCTAAATTAGATGATATAATAAAATACAGCGCAAAATATAGCTGCAAACATATTTACAAACAGAAAATAGAATAGAATTCTATTTGCACAGTGGTTAGTTTTGCTTGCCTGTGATTCGTTGTTTTACCAAACACCCCTCCCCCAGTACTAATTAACTAAAAGCCATCCAGGAAACTTAAAAAGTCCTGGCTGTCTACTTTGGTATATGCGTTTTAAATAGTCAACAACACAGAACATCAACAAAAGAGGTTGTGCACATTCAGAAGAATTCATGAAAAATCAATAGGACAAACAAGAGTGAAAACACCAAACCAACAAGTTGAAACATTGTCTGTCTAGCAAATTGTACTGTGGACTGCGTCATAGTACATGAGTAAAATGTGTGTATGGACACCAAATATTGCCAATCAAAAACAATAGAGTCTGCATTTTCAAATTTACAATTTCCACAGAGGGCATGGGAATGTAGAATTCAATAAACACTAAAACTTTTTCACACCAATGAAATGTATACCATTCTGGCTTTTTAAAAATGCATTCAGAGTCAAGAATTCCAAAAGGGCTTTTGCTCAAGTAGATCAAACCATAAAGCATAAAAAAGACTCTGTGTTCTTGGTTTGCTGGTTTCATGCATAGATAGATGTAGACTGTGGCTAAACTCCTTTGTCCATTGATTGTGAAGCTGCCGGCATCCTTGAAGATCAAAGGCATCCTGAGTCAAAATCAACATAGACTGAAAAGCATGACACAGTATCATAGCTGATTTCCAGAACCTAGTTCTATATTTACTCATTTTGGGGGGAATTTGCTTGCCATTTGATGAAGTGAACTACAGCTTGAAAAGATTTATGTCTTTTATCAAAATTTGTTGGTTGAAAAAGTGCTATCAGATTCCTTGTTTTTATCACCATAAGCTAATACATTTCTCCTAGAATGACCCTTGGATCAAATCCATGAATCAACAAAGCCCTTGTGGTATGTACTCTGAATTCCTTTAATGTCCTAGGTTGGAATTACATTCTAACATTCTACAGTATAGAAAACTGTACAGTGACAAATGTACAGGTTCAAGTATTTTCAGTTAATTTTTCCATAATTAACCAGTGAGGCTGAATGTTGAAAATATGGTCTCAGTTATACAGAAAAAAATGATATGTTATTTTTAAGAATTGCTCTCCATATTTGGGAAAGAAATCACACATTTATTTTATAGTTTGAAAAATTACGTAAGTATACTTTGTACAGTCTGAAAAATGTATAATCATGTACATTTGAAAAATGATGTAAATTCAGTATTCACACATGCATTTGGGATTGCAAGCTCTCTCCAGTTTATTTATTATACTACAGTTTTGGTTTTTTTAGTTTTAATTAAAACAACTCTTCTGAGATTAAGCCCTTTTACCATTTCAGGCCTTTTGAAATCTGAGATAAAAAGCAAATGTTATTTCATAACATGATTTACATGATTTTTAATTAATGATTATAATCTCCATGGTCAATTTTTGCAAAAGGGTATTTAATTGCTTAAATGTTTTTCATTGTTTGCATTTTGCAAAAACACTTGGGCCTTGAAGTATTATATCATACTGTTGTTACCCCCTTGAACTCATTTCTTATTGCAACACCTGCCTTTCGTGCAGACTGAACCAATAGATAGAGAAATAAAGCTTGCTTCCTTTTGCCAAGACATAACATAGCTCCTGGCAAGGTTATATTTGAAAATAGTTTTTCATGTGGGTTTAGTTCAAGTAGCATTGTTATTGCCAGATCATCTGACTAATGAACGACCAAAATGATAGTGTATTTCTTTTCCCTTCGCTTGAGGCATAAACATGTAGCATTTCTTTTGGGGGAAGAAAGGATTGTGGTGTTTCAAACAAAGTAGAAAGCTTAATCTCATAGGAAGGTCAGTGTTTTTACTGGTAACATGGGAGAGAAAGCAACATCATAAACAAAATTAATTAATTTTGTGATTGCAATTAACTGAAATAAATAGTAATTTTGAAAGGGTTGTTTTCAGAATATACATCCTGTTCTTGGACATTCTCAGTTTAAACTATGAAATATAAAATCTTTAAATACCTTTTAAAAGATATTTTGTTTTATAAGGCCCAAAAGCTTTAACAAAATACTTGTTATTTTATATTGGAGTATCAACTGCAATACTCATGATGAATTGTTTGTTTAAAATGTGTGAATATTTTAATAATAATAAAATGGAGGCAAGTTTATTTAACTTAAATCCTTTTTTTAATCAATTACACCAGAACTCAAATCAAATATTATATTTTATTAATATTAAGACGGGTATAGAAAATACTTGTCTCTCAAAGGATTATTCCCCACTGAAGTTGAATATAAAGAAACTTATCAAAAGTTGAAGGGATTCTATTGGGATAATGCTTCCTAGGTTAAGCCTGGATCTCTCAGATGGACACAATTTACATCTTCAAGCATTTCAGCTATTGAGTTGAACTCTCAACTTCATTTCTTATGTTCAGACTAGATTTGTACTGCACTAGTTTTATCGTTTACAAATTAAAAATCCTTTCCTTTCACTGAATGCTATGGTGAGAAGAGTTGTACTAAAAATGTGTTTATAAATGTTGGTCAACTATAGTATTGGATAGAATGAAAGAGCTGTTCAGAATAAGCAGAATGTAAAATTCTGATGAAATGGAGGCATTGTAGGGGAGTGGTTCCCAATGAAAATTAGAGACTTGCCACTTGTTTGGTTCATACTTTACCTGAAAGAAAGTATAATTTGGGGATGCTTTAGAATTAATTATTGTTGCTGAATAGAAGAAGATAGCATGGCTACTGTAAGTTAGGTACTAGTTAAAGAGTCAGCATCACTTCTTCCATTTATCCTGGTTAGCACTGGGATCTGTTTGAACTTACCTATATCAGGTAATAATGCCATAGCTCCAGCAGGGGAAAGAGATATTTACACATACTGTATGTCATTTTCTTGCATCCTTCATCATTCTGTCCCACTCCCTAAAAGCCTCCCAATCATGCCTAATTTTGGAGTGGTGTTCAGCTCTGCATAACTTCCTAGTAATCCTAAACTTGGATTGGGAGGGGGGGACTTTCAGGCAATCCTTTCTTATTCCCCATTTATTTCATCCTCCCACCCCTGTTCTTACAATAAACATTCCAAATCAGTGATAACTTTTTGTAGGGTTCTGATTGTTGTGCTAGAGATTTGGGGAAAGGGATGCTTATATTATTTCAGTCACATTTGTATATTTTTGAGGTTTCACCACATATATTGCTGCTACAAAAGCTTTGTTCCCTTCCAAGAATATGGATTAACTCTAACATTTCTCCTTTGCAAGATATCTAGGTGTTGTACTTATTTCAAAAGTATTCAGGTATAAATTGGGTCATCATAAAAAGCATTAAAGCAAATTGTATTCAAACTGCAGGCGTGCAGCTCTTTCTGTACAATATGAAGCACTGCATTAACAGCATGGATAGCAACATTGGAAAATAAGCACTCCTTAATTATTTGTGGATGTGATATATCATCCTTGCTGATCACAACTTTGTAAATATTGGGGCATATAATCAGAATACATTCTCAAGTCACTAGATTTCAAAGATATTCAAAGCAAATTGATTGTGTGTTGCTCAAACACAACAAGAGGAAATGCTGTACAATCCAGAAATTCATTTTTAAATGTCTGCATCCCTATATTGCTTTGTTAATTAGCTTCATGCTCTAAGGGACATTAATGCTGAAGTGAACAATATATAAGTATTACATTACATTCCTTTAGCCAAGTCAATTAATCTCTATTTTTCAAAATAAGTTTTTCTTTGGAAGTTGTTGTACAAGTTAGACTAATTGTAATAAACAAGGAAGTGTTTGATAATTCACAAACTCCAGTGCACTAATCTATAAAACCTCAGTGTTTATGTATATGAAATAACTCTAGAATGACTTACAAGTGTGTGTTTACATTTTTGTGTTCCTAATTAGTTTTTCAATACAATGTATAGATTCTTGTTTATTTTTGTAAGGAGCTAACCAATTGCTTTTTTGTAATCAAGAAAGCAAGATGATGTTCCTGCTAAGGAATCAGTGATTAATCCAAAAATAGTATGTCAATTCTTCTCATTTAAACTGAGGATAGATTTAAGGACTTACTGTATAGCTACATGAACATGAGTGAGTGGCCGTTCTTTAATAGACTTTTTTTTTAAATGACACAAATTATAATTTAAAAAGATATACCAAACAGAATTAATAACAACAAAAAAAGACAGAACAAAGGAAAAGGAGAGTTGTCAAGCCCCATTGGCTGCCAAAACCAAACAATAAAGAGCAACACAGTTTTCATGGAGGTATATTTAATGCTGGTCCACGGTAATACACAAAGAATCTTTCAAACCACAAGAGTAAATTCTCAATTTCAGTTACAGTGAGTTAAGACAGACTTTTTGAAATTCCTTTCATAGTCCAAACAACTTGTTCCTTGCTTTCCCATAATTATTCACAAAAGGCCTAGAAAGTTATGTCATGTACAGATGGTTTGATTTCAGTTTTCCTGATCATTTGTCAAGAAAATGTAATTCAGATGTTAATAGATGACATATATGACCAATTCATTGTTAAAAGTGAGGTGTATATCTTTCCTTTTTTGTTGCATAATTTTTATTTTGACCATTTTTCCATACACGAAGGATCCATAGTTCTTGATTTCTTGATAGACTCCATATTATTCCTATGAGATCTTCATAAATAAAACAGATTAAACACCAAAGCTACTCCATTAACTTGCTAGAGTAGAACTTATGAAAATATGATGCTGATTCTTTAGCTTGGATTTCACTCAGATTTAAGAAACAATTTAGGGTTTTTAAGGTTTATTTGTCTTTGGAGAGTGCTATAAAGAAGCCACAGAATACATTGATATTGTCACAGCTGGAAGTAGGCTATTGCCATAACTCAAACTAGATTATTCCTGGGTGACCTACCTGAGATCCATTTGAAACTTGTTTACTATAAGCTAGACACATTGACAGGCCTTGAAAATAAATATTCTCAAATTGACTGAGAATGTTAGTTTTGCCTTCTTTTCACTGATATATTATGGCAAATATTTTCTGCTTTTTGTTGCAACTGACAGAGTAGCAGCACAGAAATTAAAATATAGCCATGGGGAGATGGTTTAGGAATCCTTAAGGGAAAACTTCTCTCAAACAATTTGAATCTAAAACATAAAGTTGTTTCTCCCAGAGGTAGGTGTCAAATGTCACATTATGATTATCTAAGTATTCCAAATTCAGTGTACATGAACTAGAAGCTGGATCAGCATATTATGCTTGCTTGCTTGATTGAGGATGCAGTCTTAAGTGCATTTTCCTATGAGTTCAACACTTTCCTATGAATGTTTTACTTTTGCTAATGATATATTGATTTGTAGTATAAACAATGGACAGTTTAAGTTTCTTTTTGTAATTTGAAGAACAGATGTCATACCTTTTATTCATGTGTGTCTGCACATATGGAGAGAAGTTAACTTCTCTCCAAAGGCATGACTTTTTATAGATAAGGTCGCCAAAGCCAGGGCAAGTTGGCCATGAGAGACAGCTAGGGCAAGTCAGCTACTGTTATTATCCAGGTTGCCTAGGCAGAGTCCTTTGCTACTATGATTAAAGACCACAACAATGGTAAGGCTCTACACCACACTACCCCGAAGGAAGCCACTCTCAGTCCCTCCAAACAAAAGCAGTAAACAATAAAAAAGTCCGAAGAGAATGTGCAAGCTCATGGGGCAAGGTACAAAGGGCAAGGCAAATCTGCAAGGCAAAAGGCAGTCTGGAAGGTAAAGACAAGGTGCAAGCAGAAGCAGGAATGTAAGCCAAAACAAATAATTATTCCTGAGAAAGACAATCCCCCTCCTATTTCTCCTTAAGTCAACACATATCAGGTGTTCCTTGTGAGGAGGGGTAAGGCAACCTCCAAGTAGCCTCACAGCCCTCCTTTGAGGTCCTCTCCTGTGTCCATGAGAACAGATGTCCCTGTCCAGATGGCCACCTCTCTCAATTCCTAAGGGGCCTGGGGCACCATTGTCCTCAGCCCCTGGCCACTCTAAACATTCCAAAGGAGATATTCCATCCCCATCAGATGGTCCCAGTTCCAAATCCTTCTCCGAACCTGGCTCTGATGAGGTCATGACAGCTATGGTAAGTTGTCCTACTGTAGATCCCATAGCACTGGTTATTAGACTAAGGCAGGGGTGGGCAATTGTGGCTCTTTTATGACTTGTGGACTTCAAATCCCAGAATCCTTGGGCAAGGCAATCTAAATAAAATGGAGGAAATGTTTTGAGGTGTAAGTGTAAGGGTTAAGCCGGGGTGGGTAACTATGGCTTTTTTTATGACCTATGGACTTCAAATCCCAGAATCCCTGGGCAAGGCAACCTAAATAAAATGGAGAAAACATTGTAAGGTGTAAGTGTAAGGAATCCTTATACTTCAAAATGTTTCCTCCATTTTATTTAGGTTGCCTTGCCCAGGGATTCTGAGATTTGAAGTCCACAGGTCATAAATGAGCCACAATTGCCCACCCTGGTCTAAGGCGATGCATTAGAGAAGCAGAAATTGAACTGTATTGGAAGAATACATGGAAGAAAAAGAAGCAAAATGGCTGCAGGACCTAAGAATAGACCACAACAATCTCCAAGAACAGGAACCAGCCACCATCCTAATAGCAGACATCCAACAATAGATCTGATTTAGATCAAGACTATCAACAGCTGGACAGCACTTTGTCTGAATATGATCCACACCTACTGGCTAAAGTAACTAACAGCAGTGCATGAATGCCTAGCAGGTGAACCAGCTGTTAGCAGCATACATTACTGCAGTTTCTGCTGTTGGTGGCTTTACTGTTTCTGTGTTGTTGCACTGCAGTTAAGAATACATGTTGGATAGCTTTTTGGAGAGCAGGACATTTATCTTCTTGGCCTCTGCTTCTCACCTTAGTCTGGTAGCCAAGTGCTGTGAGCCTTTTAGCAGTCTCTAGGGCAAAGATATCAAACTGGCGTCCTGCAGGCCAGATGCGTTGTTCAGGCCATGCCCACCCCAGTTCCACAAATAGGAAAATAGTCACAAAAGTTAATTGGTTTGATTTGTAGTGGTAATAGGGATTCTATTGGCATCTTCTGACATGTTATCTGATAGTATTGCATACTTCATATTGATTACTGTGCTTTCTACTGGAGGGAGTGGCAGTAATGTTCCAGCTTCAGGTGTTGGCTTCAGATCTACTTGTTGTTCTGTATTTTCTTGAATCTGGAATATAATATCTAATTAGTTATCTCAAATTGTGAGAGCAGCTTCTTATATTGAAGCTTTGGATAACAAGATGTTTCTTAGTGTAAATGTAAGTCTCCTCCTATCCATTTATAGTTTCCCCATGCATTTAATATATTTTCCTTCGTATATATAAGTTTGGTGTAAGGCATCAGTCTAGAAACCGGGATACAGTGAGTTCTAGTCCCACCTTAGGCACAAAGCCAGCTGGGAGACCTTGGGCAGTCATTTTTTTTCAATCAAGAAAATGTACAGTGAAAAAAGGGTTTATTTTCTAGTTTGGATTGTTATGTATAATTTGAATAAAAATACTAAAAATAAAAGTTAAAAATATTCTAATAGTATTTCTTTTAAGTTTATCACTGTTTATCATGGAAATGGAATTATTGAAGTAAGGTGTCAAAATACAGAAGGAATAGATATAGGAAAAACAGGGTGCATGATTTAGGAAAGAAAAGTATCAGGGAGAAAGGAGAAAACCCCCAGTAAATATAAAAAATGAGGGATGACTAGAAATGTAGATAACTGAGGCATAGTTTAGAAGAATGGAAATAAACTAATTGGTAAAAAGGATGTTCAGTAGACTGGACACAAGGATATTAACAGCTGATGAGATAGAAAGTACTGAAGTTTATAAAGATGCATAAATAAAAACAGTACATCTAAAATGTAAACAGTAGTGAAGTGTAGTAAAAAAATTCGTATACCAATTATTTAAAACTGTAGAATGAGGGATGATAAAATTATAAAAATTCCAACCTGCAGATAGAAAATAAAATGTGGGAAGAAGCAATAAGAAGTCCAATTTCATTCAGATGTCTGTGGAAATTCTCGCTCATCCAGGTCATGGTTGTCCCAAAGGTATTATTTCAAAAGACAACTGGACTTTGTTTTTCCTTGAAGATGTTTTGCTTCTCATTCAAGAAGATACATATATACACACTTTAAATCCTAAAATATATTAAGGCAGAATTTTGTCCACCCCAAGAATAAAACACTGAGACACAAACTGAACAATGTCACATATATAGTACAAAGCAGTGAGACATGTTACAGATCTATACATTTGAGAAACAAAAGAACCACTTCACATGGCACAACATAGGAGAACAAGCCCATCAGGACAAGACTCAGCAGTCCATTTGCATTTGAAAGACAAAGGTCACTCTCTTGGGAGACAGCAAAGACCACATTCTGCACAGTGAGAACTGCTGTTTGAAAGAGGGGTCAAGGAAGCCATCTACATTAAGACTGAACAGCTCTTGCTCTCTCAGTAAAGGGGGAAAGATATGACACCATCTACTGAATTTCCTGTTTACAGCACAGTTCTTTCAGCAGTTCCAACGTTCCACACACATTTGCACTATTCAAGTGATCCTGAGGGCACAGATAAACCTCCAAGTGGGCTCAATGACTCTCAGAATGAGTGCTACTGACCAGATGACAAGGAATATAAATCTTTCCATCCTCCACCATTCAGTTACAATTGAAGAAATTCTTGGATGAAAAGCAAAACATCTTCAAGGAAAAACAAAGTCCAGGTGCTCTCTTGAAAAAGCACCTTTAGGACAACTTCATTCAATTTCAGAAAACCAGTAATGAATAGCAATTATAAATTACCAGACAATGATTACAGATCATTGAAGAAATATTATGATGAGGTGTGAAATGCATATATATTCTGCTCAAAATATATGTGTGTTTTCTTGCATTAGGACATCAAGCATCTTTAGAGTTAAATATTTTCAAATTACCAGTAATCTTCATGTTTTCTTGTTTATATCTTAAAGTTTTTTCATCTTAGAAAAATTTAGTTCCTGTAAAAGTGACAGTGATCAGAGGACTGTTTTCAGCTAAGTCATTGCAAGTCTCATCAGGTTCTGTTTCTAATTGTGTCATTTCCTTACATACTGCTAAGGTGATTGAAACTCCTTTTTTTAAAAAGTGAAATATTCTGAACCAATGTCTGGCAGCTTTTATTAGCTGAAATGCATCACAAACAGTAACAAGGTCTCCAAGGACCACTTTTCTTGCAAGCTGTGTAGTCATATTTCCTCATTAGTTCATTTCAGTTGTCACTAATACCATGTTCCAGGCTTTTGCAAGATAGCCCAAAACGTAAAAACTATGTATGCATATAGAATAGACAATTATTTCCCATAATTCAAACTCCTTTTGACTCAATTTGATAGCATGTGTGTTACGATTTCATTAACATATATTTTATCCAATAGGTAAACACTGAGCGTTTGGAAGACTTCTCAGAATAATGTACAAATTGTAATGAAAAATGGATCCTTTTAAATTATTTTTAAATACATATTTAGCATTTAAATTTTTCACACATATCAAAAAGCCATATATTTTAAGACATTTCAGTATGCTTAACATTAAAATATATTGAGTGTTGAGAATATTTTGTGACAATACATAGCAGTATTCCCTGCTTTAACTTTTTTTAAGACTTATTGTATATATGACTTATATGTAATGATTACATCTCAGTTGAAATCAGTAAGTTTAGAAGCACAGGTAAAAAGCAATGCAGTTCACAGTTTATATAGCATTGATAATTTCTTCTCTTTTCATTGAATAGTATATATTTCAATGTCAAATTTTTATGAAGATCTTATAGTAGACAATATAATTTGGTCTATAACTTAACATTGTTGCCATTTCCTCTGTCTGTACCCATTTAATAATAGAAAAACAATTCTGTGTCACTGGTATGATTTTTAGGATAATAAATATAGAGAGAAATGTAGAAGACAATACTAGTTAATGAAAATTGTTGTCTGTTTTGGATTGTAAACTGCTTAGAAATAAAAAAATACTAAAAAAATATTTAAATTTCTAAAATTGCTTAAAATTTATAGTTTTGTTTGTTCCTCTCATATATTTGAATAAAATAATGTAAAATTCAGATTTATACAATTCTTCCAGTAATCAACAAGAAAATTAAAACCAAAATATTATTTCCAATTAATATATCTTTCTACAAGTAAACTTATTTCAGCCCTAATGTTTGCTGACATCAGTAAAACTGACTCAGGCATTCAGGGAAAAAAAATGAGTGTCCAAATTTACAGTGGTAGCTGCTGCAAGATACTCTGGTTAAATGTTTAAATTAAAATATAATAATATTTCAAAATGAAAACAATTTTGAGTCTTTTTTTTTAACAATTTTAAGTGCAGATAGTAAAATATTATTAAACATTATGTTGCTAATTTGGAACTATTTATTTATTTAATCAAATTTATATACTGCCCCCTCTCCCTAAGGACTCGGGGTGGTTAAACTATTTCTTTAATATCTTGTAATTAAGAATAAAACTAGATAGAAAGCATGCTATTGAATATTTTAAAATATGTTAACTTTTTTGAATTAATTCAAACTGAAATATAGTGAAGTTATATATCTTGAAATATATTACAATGTATTCACATTAATCTAAAATTTTAATTTCATCCATTAGTCAATGACATTCGAAAGTCTAGTAGTCACTGGATTTTCAGTCATATAAAATCTATACAAACTTTGTTTAATCTAGATTTGTATGTATTGCAGATGTGTGGAGGTCATTGCTAAAGAAGGACAGAATTTGAAAGAACTTTATTTGGTATCATGTAAGATCACAGATTATGGTATGTAATATTTTCCCTTCTTACTTTTTTCCCTGGATATATAGAATAAATAGTGACTTTGGTGAATGCAGGTCATGGGGCATAAATGACATCAAATAGAACACACCGGAGGTAGTAATGCCCCTTTTAAATTGCATCTCCTTCTATTGTCTGGAAGCCAATTTATTCAGTTAGTGCTTTAAATGCCCCAATTAGATGTTAAGGTAGAGTGGCAAGCAACCTGATGAACAGTCAGAAGAGATTTGGGGCTTTTTAGATGTTCCCTGTACTATGGCTCTTTTAGAACCTAAAAGTATTTCTGAAAATTAATCTGGACAACCCGTGTTCTTTGGGTCATTGTTTCAGAGACGTTCTCTTAAAAGAGAAATAAATGATCGAGAATGGGCAAAAAAAAAGTGGGAACAGTGACTTCCTGGTAGCTTTCTCTTAATGTTTCCTTATGGGAATCTGGCAGGGAGTGCCGAAAATCTTCTGCCCTGCCCTGCTTGCCTGCCTCGGAAGCCGATAAGTGGCAGTTGCTGGGTCAGGAAAGAAGGGAGGAATTGGGATTTTGGCTGGGAAATTATCACAATATGTTGAAAATGAAATTCACATGATTGCAGCAGTAATAGCCAGTAGCACTGAAACAGCCACAACTTTTGATTGTACTGATGGAGGCTCACTCAATTTTGCTGCACACATGTTGTGCATTGACAATAAAGGATTGAATTGAATTGAATTGAACTTCCCCAAATTTCAGTCCTCCAGGTGTCATTCCCAGAGTTTGGGTACTTTTTTGTATGTTAGCCCATTTGAGGCACCTTGGTTCAAAAATTGTTATCCTATAATGCACCATTTGCCCAGTTAAAAGTCATGACAAAGGAAGTTTTACTAGTATTGATAAATACAATCAACCTTTTAACTTATTGAAAAGTTCTGTATGATTTATTAAAATCAAAATACTTTTAAAATTTGAGTAATTTAAATAATATTAAATATCAAAATGTTGATGTTTTTCTTTTCAAACATGGAATATGTATTTTCAAAAGAAAAAAACATGTAGACAGTAAGTTTGAACTTCCAAGTGAATAGACAAATTATGATTTGAAACTGAATGGTTCATTATAGTTTCCCTCATTTTAGTACTGATTTGTCAGTTTAAATCTCATGCTTTGTTATTATAAAACTCAATGATCATGTGATGTTGTGGCTAAACTGGAACCATTGTTCCAGTGAATCAGATTCCATAATCTAGTAGATATTAGGTGTTATTTTGGTAGCTTCCAGCATCACATAGCAATTTTCAATACAAAGTTGAACAGGATGCCATTTTAGATATGTGTTTATTTATAAAATAAATATGATAATAAGTGATAGGAGAATAGAAATTAAAGCTGCTACATGGTTTCTTGGTTTGTAATATTACATATAGTTTATATAAGTAATTGATATGAACTTTACAGATAGACCTAAGGCAAAGAATCTCATAGGTAATTATGCATATCCAAAAAGGCTTCTCAAAACAAAAAAATCTGCAGAGAGGTATCTATGAATATAGCAAAATTAAGTTGACTTTTAAAATTAGGGTTGCTATCACAAAAAATAAGCACACTTTAGTTCCTCTTAGGTGCTTTATTATACATCATGTTTCCAGAACAATTTTATTTTCAATAATATCCCAAAAGCGAGAAACAAGTATGATTTCCAAGCAAGGGCCTATTATATAAGGCTATTCTGTCACTGTGACCCTCAGTGCCTATGAGTCTCAGCAACTATGTACATTGCGGAACACCAGCAATTTCTCCTGGGATGCTTGGTCCAGATGGATTAACTACCCAGGTACAAGGAAATGGGTATCATTATAAATTCATATATAACTTCATTTATATAATATAAATAACTTTTATGTTACTATTGTTGGCCCCACAGTCAGCTAGATGTTTAGACTGGATTTGCATTTTTATCCACCTGTCCTTTCCAAAAATCTTTTGTTTGTTTATGTCTGGTGGCGAACCTTTTAGTTACCGAGTGCTGAAAAGTATGCGCTTTGCAGTGCCATCCACACTTGCGTGCGGCTCCTTCACATGCACTTCATGTGCAACTGCACCATCTGCGCATGCATGCAGCTTTTCCACTTGTAATGCACATATGCTGTGTGCAGGCACTCACGCACACATGAGCAATCACCTTGATGATATTTCTATCATTGAGTTTGGACTTTAAGTTCTTTTTCATTCTTCTGATGTACCTTCTTCTTGACTTTAGTGTGTTTGACGTCAGCCTGAAGGATATCCAGGAAGTTGTAATGATATTCTTCATCCAGACTCTTGATATTATTTCCAAAGGCCATCTTGATTCCTTCAATTTTTACTATTTTTCCCCTTGTTGGTGATAAAGATGGCAAGTTTGTCCCGGCCAAATTCATGTGCAATATCTTGATTGTATATTTGGACAGTGTTGAGCAGTGATTACATTTCAGATGGTATTTTTCATACAGCTTCAAATCACATTCATATAAAGGCGATGGGGATAGCCTAACAAATGTTTTTGATGCCATGGCATGATTTATTTAGTATTGTTGACAGAGGAATCAATGCAATGACAAACAGTAGTAGTGAGAGTAAGTCTCCTTGAAATATTCCTCTCTTGATATTAATCTCTCCCAGTCTGTCACCATGAACCATCAACTGTGTCTTCCATTGTGTCATTGATTTTTTCACAAAGTTTCTGATATTTCAGCGCTGACTTTTATTATTTCTGTACACTTCATTATCCAATTACATGACAGAGAATCCAATGCCTTCTTGTAATCAATCCAAATTAAGTCCAAGTAGGTCTTTCCTTACAGTTTTCCAAAATCAAAATCAAAACTTTTCAATTAGGAACAGATATTTTGTTTGTCTACTGAAAGAGTAGTTTCGTTTCTGCTCAGATGGGAAGAGCTTATTTTCTACTAGAATCTGCATCAGCTACCAAATCAGAAAATTGAAAGTTGTTGGTAAGCAGGTAACTGATCTATAGTTGCCTGGTGTTGCCTCTTTTTTTTCGATCTTTCATTATCAAGTAGATCTTTCAGGTAGATTTTGCGAGATGTTAACCAGTTTTCAATTGATTCATTCTTTTCAGGTATCTTCTTCTTATTGGACTTGATTTATAATAGCAAGTTATTATTTCTTTGTTTCCAGTCTTTGTATATTTCCAATGGGTAAACTTTTTTTCCCACTAGTCCTGCAGTTGCTGGTCCTGGTATTTCAGGCATCAGTTCTGAGTCATGTGGCTCATTTGTCACCAGATGTCTAGGAATTCCAATATCAAGCCCAGTACTTGTTGACCTTGGTGATGACTGCTTTGGTATAGATTTCTGTAAGTTACATCCCATCATATTGTTTATGGGAGAAATATTCTTCATCTGACTCCTCTAAAGAGACTTGTCATTAATATTCAGTTTAGGATCCTAAAATATATAACACTGCTTGTTTCTGTGTGCAAGAAAAAGCGAATAAGCTCTTTACTATCCAGTTACTGTTATCTAGAAATCATTTCTTTCAAATGTTAAACATTCATGAATTAACATTTCAAATTGCTTAGAAGGCAAAGAGCAATGCAGAGTGTAGTTAAAAATGTTTCCAAAGCAATTTAAATGTAGATATTACAGACCTTCCAAATTCAATTGGAAAGATTCTAGTTTTTGAAATGTCAGGCTCTTTCTGACCTAGCTAAGTTAATGGCCTAGTTTATTTGTAATTCTCTTTCATCAATTGCTCTATTCATGCTTACTTATTAAGTGTACATACTAAAACATTGCATCTAATTACAAAATGCTAAGAGTGCATATAAAATGCTTCTATAAATATATAACTACTGGGTTTAGCAACAAAAAAGATTTTAGGCAGAAGATCTGCACAAATTTCAATAATACATAGGTGCAACATTCCATTCAACATTGGAAAAGTAAGGAAAAGTTGTTGGAAAAACAAATTTAGACCATTTTTAAAAACTTCCTGGAGTGTATTTTTGAATGCATTTAATCTGTTTTATAGTTGAATAAAAATTAATGTAGTATTATAAGCTTTCATTCAAATATCTCATTTTATAATTGCTGAATAATTTTGGACTAGTTTAATTTAGGTCCCTACATTGTTTTTAGGATAAAATGACATTGTTTGCATAGGCTTAGGTAAAATTTTCTGCAATATTATGTTTAGCAATTTTATAATAGTAATGTTTAGAAATAACATTTTGAAAAATAAATCAATAATGTTTAATTCATTTAAAACATAAGTGTCAAAATGATTAGCAGACATTTATCTAAGTACACCCAAATAGAAATGGAGAATAAGCTGTTGCATCTAAGGTACCAATGTAAGTGGGTATTAGAAATGCAAAAACCTTTAAAATAGTGGTAAATGAGAAACATTGGATTTCATATTCAGTGTTATCCAGAATTAAAAAAATCTGTTCATATCAGTTATCTGTGATAACTGTCCAAACAATAAGCAATAATCCCTCATTCAAGCAATTATATCTAATTGTACTGGCTATTAAAGATTCAATAGCAGTAGAATTGGAGGTAAACTAGCTATATAAACAAATTATATATTTTCTAATTATATATTAAAGGTATCTCAATCATGAAAGCATTAGGCATGCTATAAGGGACATTCTAAAATTAGTCAGAAAAATTGCATTTTTCAACATGATAAAGAATTAACTATACAGAAAATAACAAGATTAACAGTGTTTAATTACTTGGATTAAAATTTTAGTATCTTTGACTCCCAGAATACTATTTAAAGGCCAAATGAAGTCCCCAACCCAAATTATGACATCCTGCTACATGTTATATTAAAAATAGTTATGAGGTATTGATCTGCTGCATTTAGACTTTCTGCATTTCAATGACAAAATAATGCTGGTCAGTTCTGGCCATTTACCAGAAGGAATTTTTTTTTTAAGTATGATATTTAACAGAATCCAAAAGAACCTCCTTCTATATTTGCAGTTTGTTAAGGATAGCCACCCCCCTTAGGAGAACGAGTGCGTTCAGCGAAACATAATGATAGTGATGTTGTAGAACACACAAAGCAGCATACAGAGACACTGAATTGTAAAACAAAGTGGTTTTTACTTCCATGGAAATAGAGGTATGCAAAGTCCATCAATCAATCCAAAATTCATACACGGTTAAGACAGTCAGTCATCAACTTTTCAGTTCAGGGATAATCCCAAAAACACAGTCCAGAATTAAATAAGCAGTTCGGTACACAAAGCTTGCAAACAGTAGCAAAACTCACAGTAAATTTACGCTGGTCAATACACAGCACTTCTAACATACAACAACCAGCAACAACCAGAAATTAACAGTGATTCTGGCTCCATCTTATGGCCGCTTGAGGAAACAGCAACCAATCACATTTACAGCAGTACTTAAAGATACAGTATTGCAATCATGGTTTATATATTGCCAACCCAACTGTCAGATTACATTCCTAACACAGTTAATAAAGTTCTGAATATAATAACCTCTTTCAGGATGCTGGGTATAAGTCAGTGGTGAAATTCAATTTTTTTTATTACAGGTTCTGTGGGCATGGCTTGGTGGGCGTGGTTGGGTGGATTAACCCTGCAAAATAGAAAAACAAGGAGATTTCTTCTAACAACTGGTTCTCCAAACAGCTTAGAAAATTTACTACCAGTTCTAGCGAATAGGCTAGAGCTGGCTGAATTTCACCTCTGGTATAAGTAATGATTGTGTCAAATTCATTAATTAATCTGGATTTTTAGCCTGCCAAATATTGAGCCTGAATATTTTGATTTATTCTATTAGTGTTACCATTTGCATTTTCTCATTTTTACATTTGTCTTCCTGGTGTTTCATAAAACAAAATCATTTTAATTTGCTTAGCTTATGTTATGGTGTTTTTAAATACTATTTAAATAAAAATATTTTTCAAACTTTAAAAGAATAATTTTATCAAACTTTCAAGTCATGTTCTTTCTGGTTTATTTAGAATTATTTCAGCAGCTTATTCTTAGGCAGGCATAGCCAATGTGAATTTTCCAGAATTTCTGCATGGCAAATTCTCATTAATTCCAGACAGGATAATTATAGTGGAATTATGGAAAATAATAATTTCAATTGTTTAAACACTAGATTGCTAAAGCCTGTTCTAGAACATAAACTAACCAGTGTAATTTATTGTCACATGGCATAGAGATTGCCATGACTTCAATGGTGTTAAATGGATATACTCAGTAAAGGGAGGCAAACATACCTCAAAACATCTTGTGGTGAACTATGCTGATAGAAATCTATATCACTATTGTCTGCTGCATGCATCCCAGAGGTATCTGGTTGGCCAATGTCAAAAACAGAAAGTTAGGCTAAGATAGACCTGGCCTTATTCACTAGGATAGCAATAGCACTTAGTGCTTAGACTTATATACTGCTTCACAGTACTTTACAGCCTTGTCTACAGTTTACAGAGTCAGCATACAGCTCCCAATATTCTGTTACTGACCTTGGAAGGATGGAAGGCTTAGTTAACCTCAAACTCTTACAATACTGCATTCTAACCACTGCGCCACCATGGCTCTTTCCTATTTTGTGTTTTAAAACATACTAGACTAGGAGTAGGGGGCACAGATTTTAATCCTCCCATAAGCAGAGGCTGGACTGAGTGACCTTGAGCCACTCCCTCCCTCTCAGCTCTAATGAGTGTTGGGCTCTGCAACAAACTGGCTCATAAAACCTTTCATCATATCTTGCATTGATAACTTTATTGCAAGTACCAAAGGAGCAGAATGTACAAACAAGCAACCTTGCAAATTCTAAGAATTCAAATAAGATTTCATTAATTCAATAAAGTAAACAGTTGCTGTGTTCAGAACCTCATTAACACCACAAAGACAGGCACGTGTTTTTTTTAAAAAAAATACATGATCAGTCAAGTGTCCTTCAATGAAGCATATAGTAATGGTATAAACTAAGCAGAATCCATGAGAGGTGGGACAGTAAATTGTCAGCAAGTCCTCCTTTGCTGTAGCCTCCTCTTCGTTTCCATAATAATAATGATTGAGTTTATTCTGATTGTTGGATACTAAAATGAAATGTGTGACAATGTACTTGAAGCTGCTTGAGAATGTGCAAAATAATTTCATTTTATAAATTATCCTTATTCTTTTCTATGCTGGCTGAGAATTTTGAAAGTTGTTCAACGCACCTGAAGAGCAACAGTTAGGGGAAGAAAACTTTAAACAGGTATGGTTAGGAAAGCAGTATTGCATGACCACTAGGCCGTAATTCAGATATGTCTTGACAAGGAAATAAAGCTGGGAAAGTGGGGTTCAGAGTTGTGAAGCTTCCAAAAGCATACTGTGTTGTGAAGAAACATGAAAGCAATTTTCCAAGCTTTAATGATGGAAAAAGCCACTGAGCAACAATATATTCTATATTCTATATTTCTATATTCTATATTCTTCTGACCCAATAGTAAGTCTCTGTGAAATCATTTTTTAGACACAATAGTTTTAGTGGTGATGCATGCAAAGGATCTCCGCATTAGACTTTTCCAATTAGGTGAGCTGACCTACACAGAAGTTATTCTAGTAAGAAGAATGGGTACAACTTGTAGCATACACCAAGCAGAACATTTATAACAAATGATTTTGGTAGAGTTTATTAGTTAAAGAGAAATGATCCATAAGTACAGAGACTGCAAAATGAGGAAAGAGCTGCAAGGAAAAAGAATCAGATAGATGGTAAAACTCTGGAATGGCAATGAGGGATGGGCTCCAAATTCTTCAAAGAAAATAGCTTCCTGGAGTTTTGATTTACAGTAAATCATAGTTGAGTTTATATACATTTTCAAAAAATGTCTTTGAGATACAAAGCAATTCCTGATTTAAGATTAAAAAAAAAAGAGTTGGGACAAAACAAGGTGGAAGGAAATAATATAAGGAAAATAATCAGAAAGTTAATTTCAACTCATTTCTCTGAAGTAAATTTTCATATTTCAATTGAGAAGAAAAGTTTTAATGTGGTTATGTGTTATCAAATAAGTAATCTACAGTTATTACTGAATTGCAGAAGGCTAAAATAGCTATAAAATGGTATCTGAAATCTTAGTAGCTGGCATATGGCTTGAAATTGAGTTACAAAATGTTATGTAACTTTTTTGGTATGAAAATATATTTACTTCTAGTAATTTATTAGCAATAAATTGCTCAATTAACTAATGTGATGTTAATTGGTTATGGTCTGCTTGGTTTAGATACATTAGTTTCTATTGTCTCTTGTGCAATTGCTAACAGAATAATGTGCTAGCCCTTTAAGGTAGACCAGATCTGGAAAAGGGCAACACAAAACAAAGTAGAATTTTATTTATAGACAATAACAAGAGAATCATGAAAAGCTAACACTGTTTCCCTTCCCTTCCTCTTACACCAAAGCGCACCATAGCAGGGCAATCTTAGTTTCTTTCTGAGGCTTTCTTTTTTCCCCAAACTAAATGTTTTGCTAATGATCATTGTGTATTTCTCCAAGGTTACCTCTCTGCATGATGTCACATCTTGTACATAGTTCTCTGCACAATCTCATATCTTGTACTTTTAGCATTAGCCTCCAGCTTGAAGACACAAATGATAATATATATTCCTATAAGTATTATTTGTTGAGGCTTTATTTTGTATTTTCTAATTTACATTTACAAAAGAATGTCCCAATGGATCACATAGCCTCTGCTGATTTAGATTGGGAAAACTACCCATGCAGAAGGATCCTTAATACTTCCCAATTAGTGTAATATATTCACCAAAATTCATGCACTTATAAATTTCTGTCAAATTGATTACACCTGCAGTAGTTGACTCATGATCATAACTGTTCTTTCATTTCATGATCATAACTCTTCTTTCATTTCATGACCAATTCTAATAATAGACAAATAATGAAAAATACATGGTATTTATAGAACAAAAATATCCAAAAATTCCATATAGTTTATCTTCAGAATAATCTTTAAAGTTGCTTTTTTATTGTAACCTCTGAACTATTCCATGCATTGGAAGCTAATCAAATTCATCTAATGTTCTTTCTTGTTTAAAATACCATTTCTCTACAAGCTTTCTAATAATTTTAAATATATATATGTTTCTTCATATTGTAATTGAACATACTTAGCACTGAGGAAAGACATTTTAGAAATGGAAGATGTGTGTTAAGAAATACCAAGAGCATAGATATTATTAAATCCATATTTTATCTATATTCTATTCAATTTTTAACTTTTTCTTTAGAAAATTATCCTTTTAAATCATCAGTCCCCAACCTTTTTGACACTAGGGGTCCAATTCCTGGAAGACAATTTTTCCATGGACTGGGGTTGGGTAGAAGGAGTGCACAATGTAGATTTCTTGTATGTGCAGTTTATGGTGGGAATTCGTGCTCGTATGAGAATCTAATGCCTGCTGATCTGAGATGGAACTGAGGCAGTGATACTACCGTTGGGGAGCAGCTGCAGATAGAGATGAAGCTTCTCTTGCTCTCCCATCTGCTCAGCTCCAATTGTGTGGCCTTGTTCCTAACAGAACATGAACTAGCACCTGGTATTGGGGACTCCTGTTTTAAATAAAAGTGACATTTAGAATAAATGCAAACAGTGCCAGGCTTCACGAATCAGACCTGTATTAAATTTTTCCACCCTGATTTCATTTTAACATTTTATTTACTTTTGCAGCTGGTGGATAATTTGACATTTGGTAGAACTTTCTTATATACAGAGAAATGGGAGACTATTCCTGTGAATGCCCCATCTTCCATTTTGCACCTTCAAACTTGAGATTAGTTAAATTCACTTCATAGCACATTATATTTATCAGATCAATTTATTTTATGATGTTGAGGCTAGAACAGCTAGGGCTTCAGAAGGATTTAATGAAGGTAGCCTTTATTCAAAGTATTGTATGATACAGTCACACAAAAATTATTTATCTATATGCTACTTTATATAAATATGCTTATTTTTATATATACTACTTGTTATAAATGAATGAATGAATGAATGAATAAATATATACTACTATTAAATTTGTATGCTGTCCTACACAGAACAATTCTGGTAGCTTATAAGAAAAAGCATTTTAAAATTACAAAAAATAAGATAAAGTAAAATGACAGAAACTGTACTGGAATAGAAAAAAGAATCCAAGGCAGCTTTACTTACCCTCAGTAAAGACCCGGGAGCATTTAAATTATTTGATTTAATGTAGCTTATATGATATAATATAGTGGTTTGCTTCAGGAACTCAGGATTTATTTACATAGCATTCTCATTTTCCTCACAATAATCTTTAATAATCTCCAGTCTTCCACAATAATCTTTGGTAGTTTGGGCTGAGAGGCAATCACTTACTCAAATCCCAGAATTACCCAGTAAGTTCTATATCTGAAGCAGGATTGAATCTGGGTCTCTCTCTGTTCTTAGACTACCCAGCATAACTACCACCCTAGATACTGTTGAACAAGCAGGACTCCATTAATTGTTAACATGATCCATTAATTATTAAATTAGCAACCATAGATTATACATATTTAGAATAGAGTAGAATAGAATAGAATAGAATAGAATTCTTTATTGGCCAACTGTGATTGGAAACACAAGAAATTTGTCTTTGGTGCATATGCTCTCAGTGTACAACAAAGGAAACTATACATTCATCAGGAATCACAAGGTACAACACTTAATGATAGTCAAGGGCTACAAATAAGCAGTCAAATCCTACTAGGAGACAATACTCTATAAATTGTAAGGATACAAGCAACAAGTTATAGTCACAGTGTGGTGGGTGGTTGATGGAACGATGAGAACAACAGTAATGCAGACTTAATAAACAGTTACACAGTGTTGAGGGAACTATTTGTTTAGCAGAATGATGGCATTCAGGAAAAAGGTGTTCTTGTGTCTATCCGTTCTAGTGTGCAGTGCCCTATAGCGTCGTTTTAAGGGTAGGAGTTGAAACAATTTATGTCCAGGATGTGAGTGGTCCTTAAATATTTTCCCAGCCCTCTTTTTGATTTGTGCAGTATACAGGTCCTCTGGAAGGCAGGTTGGTAGTAATTGTTTTTTTCTGCAGTTCCGATTATCCTCCCTTGTCTATGTCTGTCTTGTTGGGTTACAGAACCAAACCAGACAATTATAGAAGTGCAGATAATCAACTCAATAATTCCTCTGTAGAACTGGATCAGCAACTCCTTGGGCAGTTTAAGCTTCCCGAGTTGGTGCAGAAAGAACATTATTTGTTGTGCTTTTTTGATGACGTTTTTGATATTAGGTGTCCATTTTACATCTTGTGATATGATAGAACCTAGAAATTTGAAGGATTCTACTGTCGATACTGTATTGTCTAGTATTGTGAGAAGTGGTAGTACGGGATGGTTTCTCCTAAAATCTACCACCATTTCTACGGTTTTGAGTGTGTCCAGTTCCTGATTGTTCCGGTTGCACCACAAGGCTAGTTGTTCAACCTCTCATTTGTATGCGGGTTCGTCGTTGTCTCAAATGAAACCAATCACTGTTGTATCATCTGCAAACTTCAATACTTTAACAGATGGATCTTTTGAGGTGCAGTCATTGCTATATAGAGAAAAGAGAAGTGAAGAGAACACACAGCCTTGGGGGGCCCTGTGCTAATTGTACACATATCTGATGTAATTCATTCTGCTTAGCTTCATCTGCTGCTTGCTGTCTGTTAGGAAGCTTATGATCCACTTACAGGTGTGTTCAGATACAGATAGCTGGTTTATTATGTTTAGACATAAAATCTGCTTACTATTATCTCATTTTCATCTCCATTATCTTTATTGTCTATGGAGTATATCATTCATTCTGCTTATCACTATATTTGTATACTGATATACTGCATACTGAAAGTAGCATATGGCTTGAAAAAATGTAAGATAAAAATTTAAGATAAACTAATATTGGATATTTTGAATTACATCCTAAATTTCTCAAATTGTCTCCAAAGAGGTTCAAAATTCAGAATATAACAACTTTTTTAATTAGGGGAAAATGAGTTAGAAACTCTGACACCCAGTTAAATACCTTTTACAATTATTTGTAATTTCACAGAGGAGAGAGTTACATCTATCTGCAGCTGACTGAGTGGCTATCATTTTCCTATGGTATTTGAAATCAAAAGGCAATTTACTTTCTTGCTTTCTTTGGACTTAAGAGAGAATAATGGTCACTTCAGGACATATTTTATCTGAACTTTTAAGGCTTTATTGGAATTAAGTACTTAAACAATTTACCCATGAGAGTAACATGGGTCTTAATTAGAAAAACTTGAGGTCTTATTGCATTTCTAATTAGTTTATTATCTAATGGATAAAAAATCAGATACCAACTCAGCAAGATGCCGGTTTCTAACATGTAATCACAAAATGACAGACTTTCAGCAGAAAAGTCAGAGTATTCTCTGAGGTAATTTTGGAATTGCTTCACTGTCTGTACTACTTGCACTAAACATTTTAAGATATTTGGCAAGATGCCACATTATCAGCCTGATGCCAGAAGTAAAAGAATTAATCATTTTAATGCACAGACTGTCAAAAAACTTCATCTTATCCTTTCATGAACTAAACTACATGTCACATGTATTAGATATTTACTACTGATGTGAGTAGGGTTCAACTGACATCTTGTTTTATTTCAATAATTATTGTCAATTCTATTAAACATTATTATGAAATGGAGGAAGAAATGAATGAAAAGGGATATACTTCCTTTATAATATAGTTAACCAAAAAGTGCTACTCAAACTGGAATGCTAATTTAACTAGTTATGTTATATGACTTTTGAGATACTGTCCTTCATATCATTTTCATTTCAGATGTTATGCAGGGATCTTATCTTCTGGTCTGAAGGATAATATTACATATAAATCAAGTTCTGAATGTGGTTGAATCATATATTATTAAATACAATTTATATTTTTCATCATATCTCCATCCATTTTTTTTTAGTTCTTCCTAAGGCTCATCATTCCAATAAGTACAGACTTCAACTTAAAGATATGTATATTTTAAATGAAAATTCTACTTTACATTACTTTTCAAAAGACAAAATAAATAATGCATAATAATTAATTTTTGTTTGATCCCTCCCTCCAGTCTTCAAAGTGAGATGCCAATAAAGTTTACAACTCTTATTTTGGCTATCTCACGGTATTTCTGCCAATGTTTTGATTTGTTTTTTTTTTTTTTAAAGTATTTACATGATAATAAGCACTTTAACCACACTGTGACAAATAAATATTATAATTATTTACAATCCTTATCTTACATTACTATATTTATAATCTATCCATTTATATAGATTATTCTAGACCACATAATATTCTTTGTCCTCTTTTCCTTTCATTTTTAGCATAAAATCATTTTTAGCATTCAAAAATTTTACCAATGGCCATCTGCATAGATGGTCTGTCTTCTTGTTTCCAATTTTGGGCATACACAATTCTTGCAGCTGTTATGATATGTATAATCATGTATTGGAGGTGCCTTTGAATTTTGGGGTCAATCGTGCCTAATAAGTATGCTTCTGGTTTTAATTCGATTATTATTCCTGTTATTTCATATATATAATTTTTAATCTGTTCCTAGTACCTAGTGGCTTTCTGGCATTGCCACCACATATGATAGTACGTTCCTTCTTATTTTTATATTTCCAGCATTCTGGCTTCATGTTAGGATACATTTTAGCCAGTCTTGCTGGTGGCAGATGCCATCGATAAAGCATTTTGTATAGATTCTCTTTGTAGGCTGTCGACAATATCAGTTTGCAATTCCTGTTTCATAGTCTTTCCCATTCTTCAAGTTGTATAGTTTGCCCAGTATTCTTGGCCCATGCTATCATAGATCCTTTGATTATTTCTTCCTCCATAACAATTTCAAGTAGATAATGAGACTAGTTATAAATTTATCCTCTTTACCCATAAGAATTTTGTCCAAATTTTGCGGTGTTTGCTGTATTCCAAATTCATCCTTATCTTTTTTATATTTCATTTGTGTTTTCATGTAAGGTTTCCCTGGTTATCTAATAAATCTTTGTATCTTAACATTTTGTTTTCTTCTAATGTATTTGGGTAGATTGTTGCTTCCATTGGCGATATCCACTGTGGGTATATATAATTTTTTTATATAATTATAATTTATATATTTTTTTTTTACTTTTGTCCATATTCCAATTAGTGCCTCCCTAATTTGATGTTGCAAGAGATATGAGTGTGCTTTATTTCGTTTATCCCAGAGAAAGGCATGCCAACCCATCTGTAGGCCATGCCCCTCTATTGTTAGTATCCTTTTGTTTTCTAATTTTACCCATAGTAACCCCGCTGCCTAATAATATAATTCCCATTTTGGGAGTCCAAAGCCTCCTCTGCACCTACTATCCTGAAGTATTTTCATGCTTACTCTAGATTTCTTAACCAGCCATACAAATTTCCTAATTAATGTATTCAATTTTCAAAAAAAATATATTCAAATTTTATTGGGATCGTTTGAAATAAATATAATAAATTTTGGTAATATATTCATTTTGGTTACTGCAGCCCTTCCCAATAATGATATTTGTAGTCTCCCCCAACTTCCTAAGTCTTTTTCTAGTTTTTGTAAAAAATTTGTGTAATTATCTTCCTTTATCGTAGAACATATTCCGGTAAGCCAAATTCCTAAATATTTAATTTTTTTCTCAATTTGTAATCCCAATTCTTTTTCCAGTTCTTCCTTTTGTTTGTTGGTCAGGTTCTTCACTACCATTTTAGCTTTCCCTTTATTAATTTTTAATCCTGCCATCCGCCCATATTTTTTTATTTCTGTTATCAGTATCTTTCCTGACTCCCTTGGTTCTTCTATAAAAAATACTAGATCATCTGCAAAAGCCTGGGCCTTATATACTTCTTTGATCTTTAGTCCTTTTATCTCTTTATTTTGTCTGATCTGGGTAAGAAGAACTTCTATTGTCAAGAGCAGAGGAGACATTGGACAACCCTGTCTAACCCCCTCTTTAATTTCAAGTTCTTCCATGCTGTCTCTGTTAATTATCACCCTAGCTTTTTGTTTCCTGTACACTGTCTGAATCACTGTTTCAAATTTCTCTCCTAGACCCATGCTTTTAATCTGATGAAACAAGAATTGCCAGCTGACATTGTTGAAGGCTTTTTGGGTATCTAAAAAAATTAGGGCCACCTGCTTTTCCGGATGTGCTTCATAATATTCTAAAATATTCAGCACCATTCTAGTATTATATCTAATTTGTCTTTTGGATAGGAAACCATTTTGATCCGAATGTATTATTCCATTTAGTACCAATTTTAATTGTTGTGCCATTATTGTTGCAAATATTTTATAATCCACATTCAAAAGCGAAATCGGCTTATAGTTTTTTACCTGTGTGTTATTTGTATCCTCTTTCAGAATGATGGGAATGTAAGCTTCTGTCCAAGAGTCAGGAATTTTTTTTCCCTCCAATACATCATTATACAGCCATAACAGGGTTGGTTCAAAATCGTCATACAAAACTTTATACAGTTCCCCCAATAAACCATACGGCCCAGGGATCTTTCCATTATTTTTTTTTTGTACTCTTTTTAATTGTGAGGCCGTTATCTCTTTATTCAATATTTATGTCTTTCTTTAATATCCTGCAAGGGGTTCTCTTTTAAGTAACATTTTATATTTTCTTCATATGATTTTTCCTCCTCATATAAATCTTCAAAAAAGGCTTTAATTATTTGTTTCTTTTTTTCCATATTATGATGTTCCTTTCCATTTTCATCCTGCAATATTTGTATATTTTTTTCTCTCTTTCCTGTTTTAATCTGTATGCTAGCCATCTACCGGGTTTGTTGGCATGTTCAAAAAAATTTTGTTTAGCCATTTTCAATTCTCTTTCTTTCTGTTCTTGATTTGTTTTTTTTTAAAAGGAGGCTCTGTAGTTATTATTCTGAGATGTTGCAGATGATTTGAATTATAAATCCCAGACTGACAGACTATCCTGTACTATTTCTGCTACGTATTTTGTGAATATGAATTCCTATCTAGAATTTTGTACAATTTTAGCATTTTTCCTTATATATACCAATATATACTGTATAACTCTTCTTTAAAAGAAGTGAAAGTACCTGTACTTTTTCTCTTTTCCCTATCACTTGTGCCACTCTGTGTATTACATAAATAGATCTCTTAATACAATACCTATGTAATTACACAAATAGTAGTATAAAAGTTCCTACCTCAAAATGAATATTTGTTCATACAAAAATTTACACATAAGCAAAAATCCAAAATAAAGTTTAAGTTGTCTTTATTCAATATTCTTAATTTTCAATATCTGGTGATCAGACAAGACTCAAAAGTAGATTTCCATTTTATTTAATGACATGTTAAATTGTATAAAACATTGAGTGGCTCATAGGATAACTTTGAGTTACAGGATAATTTTAATTAGTTGTTCATTCTAGATAAGAATGCCTTTTCTGCATAAGTAAACTGTTCAATCAGCCTGAAACTAGAAATGGCTATAAGCTACAGAGAAAATGATAGATTTGAGACAGATGTCTTGCTGTGTTTACTTATCATCAGTGAGTTGTATATCTTTGGCTTTTCTTGATCATCTATCTTTAAAATTTGCCCTTTACCATTAAAAGAGATATTTAGAGTACATTACTACAGCCTAAAAACTAAGAGATGTTATTAATGTAAAAGAGTTATAATCTGAAATAAATGGTAATCATAGGTCTTCAGTAAAATGCCTGCAGTCTTTTTTCTCTTGCTCTAGCGAAACGGAAACCAGTGTTTAGAGAAAGCTTCATGGTACCTATTAATTAATTTAAAAAGCATTGCTTCAACTTTAGAGTTCCAAGAATTTTAATAAAACTTTGTTCCCACACACACAAATGCAAAAGTAGGAACTGAAACACAATTTAGGAAGGCAAACATAAAACAGTTCTTCATTTTTGTGTGCAACCCGTCTATAGGTTTTGAACAGTGCTGTCTCAACTTCTGGAAATTATAACTTTGGCCTTTGTCTTAGTCAATAAATCAAGAATTACATAAATTCCTTAATGAACCATGAAGTTCATATTTTTCCATTGATATACCAAGATTTTTAATACAAAGATGTGTACTGGATTGATTCCAGTTTAAATAAAGTAAATATATAAAATGTATTGGTAAAACATAATTATTTTAACCTACTTCAAATATTCAGGTGCTTAAAAGGTAATTAATTTGATGTTTGAATGAGTCATCCATTAGTTTGACTAAAGACTGATGTAAGTAAAATTATGTTTTTAATGGCCTTTTATTTTCTGCACTAAAGTTGATGGCAAAACTCCAATTGACGTCAGTTGCTTCAGGATTAGTCCCTAATTGGAAAACAATTGACATATGGCTATATGAAAAACCAGCATTATGTGATGGACCTACTCTCCTATAATAGATTCATATAGACTGCTCTGTTGTGGGAACTCCACAATCTCCACAGGGACTCCATAGACTAATCTCCACAGATTGCACAGAGACTCCACAGACTAATATTTGACTCTAAGACTTTTATTTCATTGTATCATACTTAATTTCTACCTGTATGACTGTTTTTCAGCCTTAAATTTAATATTAGTTTTATCAGCAAAATTATGCTTTCATACATTTATGTTATCAAATCAACGTTAAAAATACTATATAACAAGCTTCAGATGAATATGTTTCATTATGGAAGCATTGCAGATTTAGGTAGATCAAATTTTGGAAACAGGAACTATGTACCAGGGTTCCAATAAAAGAGAATATCTATAGTTCGGAGTTGAAATGAGGGATCCTTTGTAGTCTTTGAGCTTGGCTGTTTACTTGCAGACATTTCATTACTCAAATAGGTAACATCGTCAGTGCTGGTGAGGCTTAGGTTTGCTCCCCTTTTACATGCAGTACCTGGCCCTGTCAATGCAGGTGAGGGTATGATTTTCTCCTTGATAGTTCCTCCTAGATCTCCTATTTATCATAAATCTTTGCTTTATTTAAAAAGGTAGAGATTTCCCTGTCCGGTTGTGTCTGACTCTAGAGCACGGTGTTCATCTCCCTTTCTTGGCCGAGGGAGGGAAAGCATTTGTCCAGACATTTTAGCTATGTAGTATTTAGCAAATCTAAACACTGATAAATATATATTCAAATGTATATTTCTTCCTGTGGAATACATTGGAACTTTCCAGATTTAAAGAGGAAGAGGAGTACAGAAAACATGATAAAATGCTTTTGGAATAGTCTTTGGGTATGTAAAATATACATAAGATAGTCTTAATTTATGTTAAAAGTTGTAATGATATACAGAAGAGTATCTGATTTCTTGAATAAATAACAGATTGCTTAGAAAGGTATTAAACAAAATGTTTAGTGACATCTCTCTATATATTCATTATAGACCAAACTTAGAAAGCATTTTTACAATACTAGTATAATTTTAAATAAATCAGGTCTAATTGCCACCACACTGAAAAAGCCAGGATTTCATATTGAGCTGATGTGTGTGTATTTTTGGGAAATTTCATTTATATAAGATATATTTAAATGCATTAAAAATAAAGTCATTACCCAGTGTTTTTAATTAGAAGGATAAAGGTATTTTTTTTAAAGTAGAAATATAACATATTTTCTAATGTATCAAATCAAGATAATAAATTGTCGGAAATATCTTAGCCTTGTTTCCCAACACTACAAGCACTGGCCATTAAAATGGTAAAAGTAATTCTAGTCTGAGCTTTAGCAAGTCTATAGGATTTGTCTTTCTGTGCATGGATAAATACATAGAAATTAACCCCTTGGAATACATCAGGCCTTTCTCTGAAGAACTCCAATTTTCAGTAGCCATAGCAAAGTTCTTAAAAATAGCAACTAAACATAGATGACGAGAAAATAAGCCAGGCATGATTGCAAACAATCAATCTCTTTGTTTTGCTATAAAAGGTGTTAGAAGAAAAATATGTTCTGTGTCCAGGTAAATGAGCACACGGACACCTGCTTGAAGAAGAGGTAGAGTTTTATTCAACATACAATTCAACTGTCAAAGATGGAAACAAAATCAGAATGCTGAGAACAGTAAGATTTTTAGTAATAATGGACTTTGATTATGAGGTTCATTAGGTATGTAAATTAGGTTGCTGTTGCCCTGCAGATGTGTGGAGTCCAGAGGTGAAAGTAGCTTTTCTTGCTCTGTGGGTCTGTTGATCTTAGATATGTAAATCTTTTCCTAAGTATGGAATTTTATGAGATGCAAACAAATGAATAAATATAACACAAAAATAATGCTAGCTGTAGTAATAAAATCCTAAATTCATTTTGGGCACAGACACCAGAAACAAGTTGCTTCCTTTTCTAATGTTAATTACTCCTCCAAACAGATACCAAATTGCAATGTTTAGGGTATTAACAGACCATTTGGGGGAAATTTAAGTGGGAAGGGATGAAAATAGTACATCTTCAGCTTCTCTATGCCCTTTCCATGCTAAAAATATGTTTCTTTTTGTTTCATATTTTACTATTTGTTGAAAATTTGAAGGATAAAAATGGGAAAGACTTCCTGCCTACCACAGGTTTATCATTCTTATCATTCTTTGTAAATAAGATCACTCTACCAAAATTTAGCATCCAGCTCTTGAAGTATTTGGGAGAGCATGTGAACCCCTTGGGCTGAGGATGTCTCACCCATAACCATTTGTAGGAAATACAGATTCCTTTGAGACTGTAGAAAGAAGTTAGAATATGGGTAAATTGAAAGGATTGGGGATTGTAGAAGTCAGTTGTGAAATGGGATAAACTGAAGATGTAGTAATGATGTTAAGGATTTATGCTCTGTGATTTAAGCATATAATTTTAAACTTTAATCATTTTTATCTGTAGATTCATGAAATCAGTTTAGAAAGTTCTATAGGAAGCAATTCAAGAATAAACAGATTATATTGCTTAATTTTTTTTATGTTCAAATATTGAATGTGATGCTGGTTAAACTACTCAAATTGCTTCATTCTACTTCAATATCTTCTTTTATAGTGGATTTAATATAATAGCATAATTTAAGTTATATATAATTAGCAAGTACAATATAGACAAAATAGAATACTGCTCTAGGGTCATTATATCAAATGCTACAAACATTCCATTTGTGTCAGGTCAGGTTTCAAGCATACAATTAATGCTAATCATGGAATACAGGGTAAAAACAATAAAAACAGCTTTAGAGAAGGGACATTTTTCACTGCAAGATCAAAGTAGTGTCTTTGCAGAATGCAAAGCTCTTCCATTTAATTGCACTGAAGTGCTAATTGGATAGGGATGTGCTTTCATGTGTTCCCCAATTATCCAGCCATCCTTGACCAAATCTATATAAGGAGAGATTATGGGATTTTTAAAAAGCTTTTATCTGTTCTGTTTTTTATAGGCTTACCTGAGCAAACACAGTGGTTTCTTCTTTTTATGTAAAATTAAACCTCTGAAAGCTATTTGGAAGAATATTTATTAGGGAAACATTTCTAGGATATAATATGTTTCAAAGTGTTACATTTGATGGAGAAAGTAGATATTGAGCCTTATGAAAAAAAGTATCACATGGGTTATGAGTTAAACACTACATCAAGAAATTATAAATGAAGGTAAAGAGCTCTTAAGATAAAAAGTTGTAAAATACAGAAAAAGGTGGAAGAGTTTTAAAGATCTTTCATACAGCTGGTTTTAATTCTAAATTAAAAATTAAGTCAACTGTGCATGCGCCTTTTAAAGTTCCTTTTAACCCAGCTGAACTTGTTTCTTCAGTTGTGCCTGTTTTATTTATTTTTCATTTAAAGCAATTTATAAAGCACTTCCCAATACCCTCAGGAACATGTTTTTGAATCTTTCTTAAGAGTTAAAACAGCATTTTAATTATTTAATGGACCACAAAATAAATTATTCTTTTTAATTAAGATAATTTGATTTTTATGAATAGATTGTATGCTAACATTTTATGCTACGTTGTTGCTTTGAGGTTTTAAAGCAAGAGGGGTAGATGTGTATGTTCATTGGCATGTGATAACTTTATAGATTTCAGCAGACAGTGTTTATATGCTTACAGCTATAATCCCCACGAAATACTGTATGTTGAAAGTTTTTAATTCACTAGGTGGTAATATTTATCTCAGTGAAAAAAAATAGAAAAACCAAAACCATTTAAATTGCCTTGCCTAATGATTCTAAGATTACATTATGAAGAAGAACTCTGATTTTTCAAAGGAGCTAAAGATTTATTACAAGAACTAATGAGAGGTGTACATTACATTCAATGGTAAATGCTTACAATATTTCATAAAATAGGTCCATAATTCTTCCTATTGCAGGTGGAAGACTGATCTTGAAGGTGAATTATCCTATTACATTTCATGAGCACATGGCAGAATTATATTCGGTCCAAGGATTTTAAGATTAATTTTTAGTCTTCTTGATGTGTCAAAAGATCCATAGAAATGTTTGCTATATCTTTAGTAGATAAAAAAGGACCATATTGCTGATTGGTGAAGCAATTTATACTGTTTGGGGTTAGCTATCCAGCACATGTAATACTACTGTTCTAGGGGATGCATTGGTTTCGTGCAAGTTTGTGCGTGCAATTCAAAGTGCTGGTTGATGCTGTTAAAATCCTTCATGACAGGACTTCCTGTTTGGCTTCTTTGCCGGCAGGTCAGAATCCGCGATCGTTCGCGGTTTCGATCTGTGCTCTCTTGCTGGAACTCCTTGACCCTCCCCGTAGAGGAGGTAAGAGGAGGTGAAGAGGGG
>JAEANM010000538.1:5838-34383 GCA_017656035.1 Myanophis thanlyinensis
AGGCATTATAAAGTGGTACTAATATTTCACATAACCTTGATTCTATTCCTCTGTTAATGCAGCCTAAAATTGAATTGGCTTTTTTGCAGCACACTGCAATATTTCGGTGATTGTCCACTAGGATGCCAAAATCTCTCTCGCAGTTACTGCTATTGAACCAAGTTCCACCTATTTTATACCTGTACATATTAGGACCTGTACAATATTAGGATCAATCATCACCAACAGAAACTGTGCTGCACTCATGATGCATCCATTCGTGCATTCCATGGGCAAAATCTCAACTAGTGAATTAAAAGATTTTTTAGCCATAGTTAAAGCAAATCATCATTTGGCAACATCTAGTTTCACTGAAAACAATATAAAACCGAAACTCATCAGTACCATTTTGGTAAAAATTACAGCTGACAGTGCTATAAATAGTCTGATCAAGTGTCCCAGTTTATATCTGTTATCCTGGTATCCCAGCTGATTTAGAATTGTCCCAGATTTTCATTTCTTAATGAAGCATTATTATTTATAGTAGTTACAGGCAAAGCTAGGCCAGCATTAAATAATCCTACATTTTATATTCTTCTTTTAACCTGCATATGTGCATGGAAAGCAAATCCAGATACTTTCCTCCCACTGTACTTCCTTTCCTCTCCACAGCTGTTGCCTTTTTTCATGCAGCAGTCAGTTTATGTGCCTTCAACGTTTGCTTTTACTGGGGGCTAAACCATTGACCCCAGTTCTGCACTATTCATTGGACATGATTTGGAGGACAAATTAGGTTCTCAGCCTAGCTGTAAGTCACTAGTGATTCTGTCTTTGATTAGGAAACTTTGATAATTACAAGTAAGTCATTAATGTCCAAAAACATTAAAGTAACATAGCTATCTAAAATGGAAAAGAAGATTTAAAACAATATTTTCAGAGAAGGAATTTAAACATTTATATATTCAACCCTACATATACCTTGGCCAATGGATCTCAGTGAAAGGAAATGCAATAAAGGAAATTGAATGGCAGGCATTCGGTAACCTAAGCATAAATTTCAAAAACAACCTTCCCCTGGCCTGAAGAGAAAAGTTTTTGATGCTCCAACATATGCTGGTGAAACATGGATGCTAACTTCACAATCGATTCAAAAGCTGCAAGTGGTGCAAAGGGCCACAGAAAGATGCATGCTCGGCATGCATTACAAGACAAGACAGAAAGACCTGCACATGGATTAGAGAACAAAGGAAAGTATACAATAGCATCAAGAGAGTAAAAGAATTGAAATTGAAATAGGTTGGTTACAAAGCAAGAAGAACCAAGACAGGTGGACCAAGGCAGTCATAGAATGGATGCTACCTGATAAGAAGCATCCATGAACGAGACCTAAAACAAGATGGATCGATGAGATCAGCAAGTATTGTGGGCCCAATTGGCAAAAGAAACCTTAGGACCGTATTGGTTGGAAACATGCAGAAGAGGCCTTCATCCTGAAGTGGATAGACAATGGCTAGAATGATGGTTTGCCTCTTTGCTATATTCTCACTTAATATATTTATTAATATTCTTAATATTATATTAGTAATATATATACTAATATACATTAGTAATATATTCTCAACCCCCCCTTGGGGTTCCATTGTCAGGATGGTGTCATCTGACAGCCCCGAGGGTACGAGCCTTCTCTATGGCTGCACCCTCCCTCTGGAACGAATTGCCTCTGGAGATTTGGACCACTACGGACCTGCGGACCTTCCGGTGCGCACTAAAAACCCACCTATTTCAGCAAGCCGGTCTGGCCTAACACTTAACGGGGTTCTAAATTTTAAATCTCAAATTTAAATTTAATTAATTTAATTTTAACTTTTATAATTGGGTTTTTAATGAATTAGCCACTTCTATTTGTATTTTAATTTGGTTTTAATTGTATATTTCTATTTTTATCGGGCTGTGCACCGCCTCGAGTCCTTGAGGAGGGAGGCGGTATACAAGTGTAAATAAATAAATAGATAGATAGATAGATAGATAAACTCACCCAACAAAAATAATTTACAAGACAGTTCAGACTCATGAACAAATGCATGAAATTGTTCATTGGATTTCATAGCATGCCATTTCAAACATTTGTGCATGAGTACACACCACCTTCTCATTCAGAAAATCTAGGATATCAAAGAGAAGATTTCTGGCTACCTTTGAGATATCCTGGAATTTAGATGATGGAGGAGGCAATCATGCAGTGCCATGCTGATTTCTGAAATGGCATCATCTCATAAAAGTATATCCGCTGCATAAAAGAATAGTGTAGGAAGAAGTCAGATTGAAACTGTTTTTCCACTGCTATCAGCACAAATGATGGCAACAGAAACCTAAAGATTCTTTATCTAGCAGCAATTAACCTGAACTCAAGGAAGACAAATCTGGTGTTGCCCTGTAGAGTTACCTTATCTAGCACTTTTATTCCTTCTTCAAAGGTTCTGGGTGCTGTTCTATTGCTATCTCCTTGTCCCTGTATATGCCTTCTCATGAGATATAAGGTAATAGGCCTTTCTCCTGCTTTTTAAGGTGATTTCACTGGTGCCATGGTTAAAATAGCCCACATGGCTGATATAGCCAAAGGATGCCAGCAGTATGAGACGCTTATGGCTTCCTGAGTCTTTGGCTCCGTTGTTCAGTCCCTGTCAATTACAGTACATCCCAATGCTGATTTTGTTCAGGGTTTGAAGATATATAGCAAAATGGACAGCATATAAATTTAATAAATAAATAAATTAAATAATTAAATTAATAAGCCCTAACAGTGTTCTATGCATCTTGGCATATACCTAGTCATGTTCAGACAACACTGCCTCCCTTGGCTAAGAAATGGAGTTGAGCACCTCCCCGTAGCATCAGACATGACTGGATGGAAAACTTTTACCTTTATCTTTAATAAAGAAATCAAGGCAGCTCCCAGAATAGAGGTGTAACATACAGAGATTTAGGAACACATATAAATGCCCAACCACTCTATTTGCACCAACTGAAGCTTCTAAGTAATCTTCAAGGGCAGCTCATTGTAGAGTGCATTACAGTAATACATATGGGAGCTGACCAAGGCATGACTGACGGACTATAGAGCCTCCTGATTCAGAAATAGGCACAACTCACACACAATTCAAAGGTGATACTGTGTCTGTTAAAACTTCCTCCTAAGAGTTAGTTTAATAATTTGGCTTTCCATTGCCATATAATGGATATTGTCTTTATTGAATAAAAAGGATACCCTGGGGAAAAAAATGCTATGTAAAAGAAGGGACGTCTTGTAAGCGTCACACAGGCATGGACAGAGCCTGACCCTGGAAATGACAAAATGACAAGGTTAATATTACTGGGTTACATTATGTCTAAGGGTGCATATTTGGTTCCTGCCAGGATGCTATCCTCATTGTATTTAAATGCTCCTGCTTTAAAACCTGCTTTAAAAAAAAAAGATAACGGTCAGTCAGTCTATGTTTCAATCAGATCAGCTTTCTTTGCAAAAATCCCAGCAGCAGTTAGTGATCCATAAGAAAGGTGGCTATTTGGCTAGTGACTGCTGCAGACAGGATGATACTGGGTTAGACTGAATCCCTGCAGTACCAAAAGTCTTTCCATTTGTCCTGGGAAGACATTATTGGGATTTATTTGTGAATGCGAAGGAGCCAACTGTAAATGCTCAATGACTGACAGATGCTTTGCATATGCCCGGAATTATTTTTACTATTTCCTTTACATTCATTGTATGTGGATTTATATAGAAGAGAAGGGGATGGGCTCTGTATCCAAGAATTTTCTGGTGTTTAAGGAGATCCTGCCTTCAGGATGGATGCCTGTATCTGTGTGGAAAGCAGCACTGGAGAAATTTTGTCCCTAATTTGGTAAACAGCCTGGCAGCATCCAACACAGCCTGAGTGAGAGAGAAGACAGGATAAAACAGCCTCCTCCCTATCCAGAGCTCCTTAATTAAATGCATGGCAAGAACCAGGGGAAACACATCTGGTTTCAATCTGCACAGCCTTTGATGGCATCAGATGTTCTTTTCCCAAATCGGGTTGGGGGTTGGAAATCTTGGCCTGCCTGTGGCAGCTCTGAGCCCAGGCTGGCTCCTATCACTGAACCACAGGGGCCCTTCTCTTTTCCTGCCATTGGTTGACCTTTACAGCACACTCACTCCCCCCTCTCTCCTGTTAACCTCCTCCCAATCCAGAAAGCACTCAATCCCACTGAAAGAAGGTCCATGCTTTTTACCTGTTTCTTCCCTGCTTTTTTTAACAATAAAAAATCTCACTTTTGGACAAGCCCATATTATTTTGGGGCTCTGTATTTAAGAAATTGTCTTCATAAAAAGTATTGAGTTTGATGAGAGATCAAACGAGAACAGTCTGCAATTCTAATGTTGCATTACTAGGTGTGATGAAGACCTTTTGATTGAGACCAATGTGTTGGTGGAAACACGCCATCAAAACCATCCACCACAGAATCAGAAATAGTTACAGCTCTTTTGTTACTGGTAGATCTGCTATGCAAGGCCTAGTTTCTTGCTAGGTAAAAATTGATTAGGCAAGAGAGCAACTTGAGGTAAATCAGCTATTAATTTAATATACAGACAGGCACACAAAACCTATATGATGCAATAATTAATGATTTGTGGGCTGTATCTTCCATTTATGTGAAAATGCATTAGGCGTGCAAAATAATCTGCATTTTCTTATGTTAGCTTTTAGCTTATTCCTTGCCCAAAAATGGACTGGATTTTGTCTCTTTAAAATACTCCTAAAACTTCTACTCCTTCAGTTCTATCAACATGTTTGCATATCATTGACAGCCTCATGTTCAAAATGGAAAGTCTTTGTTCTAGAATGGCTCTTTTGAGCTTGAATGGGTCTGGCACTTGGGTCAGAAACTCCTATCAATGCTTCTCTTTTTAAAATTTTATTACAAGGACAACCATAAATAACTTCACTTTGCTAGGTCTTTCCCAATACCCCCAAAGCAGCTCTCTGAGCAGGGGACTTTCAAGTGTATGTATGGGGTGTGGGGGTGTTGCAACAATAATTAAAGAGCCTTCTTTTCTCCAATAGCTTTCCTTCAGAAGGGTAGCCGGTTGCTCCTAGAGAAAGGTAGGGTTCCTGTCTTTACCTGTAAATTGTCCCCTATTCCACTGACTTTTAGATTTGGACAGATGTATTTTGTGGGGTGGTAGCTGCTGTTGATCTGGTTTCCCTGAGTTTCTCCATGTTCTTGTCCAAAGGTATGGATTTGTATGTCTCCCAAATCTACCAATGAGCAATTTGGGGATTTCCTTCACAAAAGCATCACATTCCTAAACAGCAAGACAAGACCTGGTCCTGAAAGGGAGTGCAGAAAACTGTACACTGAGTGCCTCAGAAACTCTAGCAAACGCCACACATTTAAATGTTTAAAATAACTTGGAAAAGGTTGAAGATAAAGCTCCTCTGCTACTGTGACTCTTGCAGTACTGAAGCTAAGACACTTCTCAATGACAACTGCTGGATAACTGCTTCTCTTGTACAGTAGGTACCTGGAGTGTTTCTCTGGCAATAGAACAGGTCTTTGTAATGCCATTTCAACATTTACATCTAGGACAAAGAGAAAGAATACCCGGTAGAGGGAAATATTTTACATTCGGTTTACTGGCAAGATCCAACAAAAGTCCAGTTGCTTTTATCAACATTGATGTTAATGGATGAGTCTCTTTTACTGAAAGTGATAGTTAAACTTTGGGTAAAATGATGCTGTTGACACCTCTTCCTTTTTATCAACACAAAACAATGCCTTCATAAAAGGGCAAATTCCTATCCCACTTCTGTTGCGACTTCCTGCCACTCATGGTTTGGTTCAGATTTGCAGAGCCACCATTGTTTTATACAAATTTATTGGTTTTCTACTCTGGCTTTGCTCTGGTCTCTCTTACTAGCCAGCAGGAAGAGACCCACTGTATTTGGTCATGACACAAGTAAAATATAATAGGAAATTGAACACATGGGAAGATGACTTCAAATCATAAAGTGGTATCTCTGAAAAGTCCTTAAGAAAGTATACAGTGCCAAAGAGGCTCTAATTTGGGTGGAGAATCCAGAGATCATACACTACAGGAAGACACCAGGATAGAAACACAAGGGAGGAGATAGGCTCTGTCATAATTGGTGCACTAGGTCCTCTAGGGAGAGAGTAACATTAACTAGTCAAGGGGCAACCAGATCTCTTCATAGGAAAAATAAGATTAAAACTGATAGGTATGGGAAACATGAAGATAATCAATACATGTCCATTTAAATATCCCATTTTATGCTCAGGATGTTTCAGAGAGGAAAAGCGAGGCTGTTTGGGTCTCACCAGTTTCACAGCTGTGCAAATGCAAATTGTCAAAATAGCATCTTTTTCTGTAAATAAAAGAGACCTTATTTTTTTCTGCTTTTTCCTTTCCGTACCTGGTGAGAAACCAAAAGAAAATTTGGCATTAAAAATAGGGTGGGCAATAGAAATGGAAGGGAAGGAAACTGATATGAAAGCAACTCTGGAAACCAAGTGCCAAGTTAAGGTGAAAGGCTGCCAGAGAAAGAGTTGCAGTGGGAGCTGCTCAGAGACAAGTGGTCAGAGGGTAGGAATCAGGCCCACGTGTTCCCAATATACTCCAATCTTACCTCTGTTGGTCAGATGCACAACTGGCTATCTGAGCTTACTTCCAAAGGATTTGGTTGCATTATAGACATTACTAATCTTGAAACTGTTTTGGTTTAAAAGAGAGAACAATTTTTAATGTGGCAAACTAATGTGACAACACCTAGTATGGTTTCTGTTGATTCCATGTAGTTTTCTTGGCAATTTGTGGTTCCTTCTTCTTTATATCTATAACCTTGAGATTTCCTAGTGGTCTCCCATCAAAGGTCCAATCAAGGCATTCTTATCTATAGCATCTTTGTCAGGGTTAGTACAGATCAGCAGGGTGCTGCCATTTTGTGTGTGTGTGTGTGTGTGTGTTGTGGAGAGACCAGATCAACATGTGTGAGCCAAGGGCCAGTCTGATGTTGTCCAAGGAAGCCTGTGCCATTCTAAATGGCAGTTGAGCAAAAGGCCGAAAACAAGAGGTTTTCACTGAGCCATTCACGTCGGGACGCATTCCAGTACGCAATGGACTAGATACGGCCACCCTGTATTGTATTTACTCTGTCGGCTAGGTGGAAACCACTCGTACGCGCTGCTCTATTTTCCTCTCGTTTATTTTAGCTGCCCGGAGCAACACTTGGGGCAAGAAGGGAAATATATGTATGAAGAGAACGAAGTTGATTAGCCACGCCCGGGATGGTTTCCTAAAGAGCCCGCCGCACGCACGCACGTCATGCAAATGAGTTTCTCCGGCAGGACCTTCAACTAACCCTCCTCAGCCGTTCATTAGCAAAGCAAATAAGCAGCCGGGCTTGGGAGGCATCTCCGGCGTCCGCCTGGCTTCCCAGTTTTCTACTCGGGGGCGGGGTGTGTGTTGAGGCATACTTGGCTCTTTGCGGGGGAAAAGGCCACGCGCGCGCGTTCCGGCTAGCTGGGGGGTGGGGGGGGGAGAGTGGATCCTAAACGCTAGGGTGGGTTCGCCGAGGCCGGACTGGAAGGGGGAGGCGGCGGAGGCGGCGGGGGCGGGGGCGGGGGGGAGGAAGGAGGTCTGTGAAACGTCAGAAACAGCACAAAGCCTTTGCCACGTAATTAGAGGCTCCTGTTAAGTCTGGCTCTGCCCTTCCGAGGGCCCTGGACCTCCCCCGCCTGCCCGCTTGCCAGGCTGCGCCGTTACAAGTGGCAGAGGGCCGCTCGGTCTGGAAGTCCCGCGGTAAGCGGCGCGGAGCTAGCCCGCTTCCCCCAGCAGCCCTCAGCTCGCAGGCGAGGAGCTAAGTCGGCAGGAAGGTCCGCCCCTGCCGCCTCGGTTGCTCGCCCGGCTATCCAAGGAGCGCGGCCGGCCAGGGAGACGCAGGCGGGCGACGGGGTTCACACTTCAGTCGAGCTTTGCTGGGACCGAGGGGGTGCAGGACGCGGCTGGATCGGCCGGCTTTGAGCCGCTCCGCGCGGCTTCCCCACCTGGAGCAGCCTCGCGGCCCCGGAAAGCAACAGTGGCCGGCGAGCTTGGCCGGGCGCCTTTCGTCCGGGACTCCGTCCGTCCTCCTCCTCCGCCTTGGCTGCCCTCCTCCTACTCGGCCGGGGGAGGCAAAGCCATGACTTCCAGCTACGGGCACGTCCTGGAGAGACAGCCGGCCGTCCTAGCCACGCGCCTGGAGAGCCCCGGCAACCTCGACAGCCTGCAGGCAAAGAAGAACTTCTCGGTCAGCCACCTGCTGGATCTGGAGGAAGCCGGCGACCTGGTGGCGGCTCAGACCGACGAGAGCGTCGGGGAAAGCGGCCGGAGTCTCCTGGAGTCGCCGGGGCTGACCAGCGGCAGTGACACTCAGCAGCAGGACGGTAAGTGTGCGGGCCGCGGCTTCCCGCCCGCCGCGTGCTTCGCCAGATTTGCTCTTTTGCCCTCCCTTTCGGATGGCTGCGAAACAAACGGTCGCCTGGCGGCTAAGCGTCAACCCAGGAACCCGACTTCTTAGATACGCACGTGTACGCCCAGGCGTGACACGGCGTTTTCTGGGCGAGACAGACGAAGACGCGGAGGATAAAGTCGATACATACGTGCGGAAACGATGCTGCTCTGTTTGTAAAACGACGCGTTTGAAGGGGAAAACCTGCCTGTTCCAGGGCTTGGGTACCGCGGTCCCTGCGGGGGTCAGCGGGAACAAATACCTCCTAATGTTAGGACTCGTTCCCGTGAACTAGGTTTCCCTTCTTTTCGTTCACGAATCTAGACCGGTTTAACAATAATTGCTCCATTTTGACTTCGCCTAACCCGAAGCGCAAATTCACGCCCCCATTGTCACATTTTGTGGCGAGGCGTGAAGCGATAAAACGAGGAGCCAGTTCGTATAGCGAGAGGCTTTTTTTCCCCTCAGGTTGCAAATGCTCCTTCTAGTCCCGTGAGAGGCGGCGTAAAATCCCAAGAAAAACGGGCGTAGGGGAAATATAGATCGACTTCAACTCGGGGGGTATTGAGGGTAGGAAGCTTCCAGCTGACCCACCCGGTCGCGCCTCACAGCTGAAGTTTTAACGGTCCTCGTTGGAGGGAAAAAGTCTTGGCGGACGCCAGAGACTTACTTCCAAGTAAGCATGCGCAGCATTTGGCGATCAGGCCGCCAAGCTTCCAGGCGCGCGGCCTCTTTCCTGCGCCGGACCTCGGCTCCGAGGATTTGGAGGTTTTGAGCTAGGGTTGAGCTAGCGCGCGCTCGTTGGGAAAAAAAACTGGCTGGGTCGAAGGCTCCGCAAAGTCTCTGAAGGAAGACAACCAGGCCGGGATTGGGAGGCCGAGCTGAGAAGGGAAAAGGGGGCAAAAAGTGAGTGAGTGAGCGGCTCTGGCCAAGAGGGTCCTCAAGTCCGGCCTCGAAACGTGCTTTGCTGCCTCAGCGACCCTCGGCTGGGGTGTTGTAGGCCCGAGGCTGACAGATGGCCGCTCATTCCTCGGAAAACTGAAGCTGGGTCCCTCTTTTTGGAAACGTTCCTGATCCGCGGGCAGAAGCTGCTTCCCACCCGCTAACCCACGCCTTTCCCTGGCCTTCTGCTGCAAATCGCAGACCAAGCAGGAGCCGGAGCCTTTTCCTAGGCATCGATCAGCTCGAGCCGTCAGCTACAGCTTGTCTCGCAGCTCGTTCCTTGCTCCCCTGAATTTGCTTTTCTTCCACTCTATTCTCCCCCCCCCCAGGCTTCTCACTGAATCCTTTCAAAATCCTTGGTCATTTCTTTTTGTCACAAGAAGCGTTTTAGCTTCTTATTCCACCATCGCCGAGTTGGCTGCACTAACAACACCGAGCTTGGTTCTCGCGGCGACCGTGATTAGGAAACGTTGCCAATCGCTAGTGAGCCGCTTCCAACCATTTGCCTTGGCTTCGGAGGGGTTGCATGCGCGACTCCCGCAGGCTTCTCCAACCTCGGGGCTGGTTTTAGGCCTGAGCGGAGCGAGGCCAGCCCTAAACTGGCTCCAACAGCTGCCCGCCGGCTTGTTCCCAGAGAGTGCCTCTAGGAAAAAGAGCAACAGACTCACCTCCGAGTCGCCTGGCCTGTGGCCCTGGCCGTTAGGCCGATCAGAGCCGGCCACTTTAAACTTGGTCGGTCTCAGGAGTTTTAAGGAAGAAGTCCCAACTAAAATAGGTGGGTTTTCTTGGAAATAAATACATTGGGAGTCAAATGACTGGCCATCTGTCAGTGGGGGGTAACAGAGGCTCTGGCTGGAATAACTTCGAATAACTCTCCAGAGTTAAAGGGCAGCCCTGGAAGTGAAGTCCGCTTCTCTTAGGGATAGTTAAAAAAAAAAGGGGGGGGGGAGGGTGGTTAAGTATAATCTCAAGGGAAATGCCTTTTTCAAATAACCGATTGAGAACGAGGGACTAGAGTTTGGAGAACAAATCAGTCCATCTAAGCTCGCTGCACAAAATGCCCCCCCCCCCCGCCTTACTTTATACTTTTAGGGGAATGCTACTTTGGTGACTTAAATTTGATCCGTCTGCACTTTCAGTACTCTTGAAAGGTTATTTCCGCGGCAGAGCATAGGCTTATGATCCGTTTTCGATTAAGGGAGTTTTAACCAGAACGTGAAAAGCAGAACTCACAGCAACTTTTACTGTTATGTTCATTTCGATGAAAAAAGGAAAACCGTCGACTCGGGCAAGGTAGTGGCGGCGGCACATTCCCGTTATGCAGTACTAGTTGCTGGACAAAACCGGCAGATTCGGGAGAAAGTCGCGCTCTCTAGCAGGGCTGTAGCCAGGCTCTAGTCTAGTCTGATGTAAAGCTTTCCCCCCGGGAATTATCACAAAGGATGTCCCGGTTGGATTAGGAGACCCAGTGGAATGGGGCATAGTGGTTTGACGGCTACGTGGAAGACCATTGGGTGGACTTCGAAACATGAAAAAGTTACCTATTTGCACTGTCATCAAGAAACGTGTGAAGTGAGTCTGCTGCAAGGATTTGTACCCAGCTAAGGTTTCGGTGTATAGTAGGGGAACTCAGTTTAAATATCTTGTTAACTTTTTGCTACCTCGTGAATTTGTGCACCAGGAAGACAATTAGCACCCACCACTCACCAACTAAGCCAGACCCCTGGGTCCCCATATGAGGTCGGGTTGCCCGGATCTTGACACAACGTTCCTTGAAAAGAATCTGCCCAAGTGAAGCTTCTTTCCACCGAGAAGCCTCTTCTTTGTCCCATGAGAAGTGGCGGAAGATGCGGGGAGGAAAGAGGCACTTGAGGAAAGACCATAGACGGGGCTCTGAACCATCGGGAGAGAGAGAAAAGAACAAAACAAGAACAGCATACTTGTTGGTGAACTGCTATGTTCTGGGAAGACCCTCGTCCTTCCTGGGGAAGGGGGTTCGGTGCCTCCTTCTCTCTGGCTGAGAGAAAGGACGCTCTTCACCCCAGCCATTCTCCTTTGCCCCAGGCTGGAAGGTTTTTAAAGAAAGAGGTTGTGGAGAGGCCTTGCTGAAGAAATGATGGGAGGGCGGGCTTGTGCGTCCTTTAGGGTAGGACTCGATTTGGAGGGAGGGGGAGTCTGAGTTGAATAAATGGATGTATTTGTTGATATTCCATCAATTATTTTTTAAATAAAAGATAGTTTCCCAAAATACTGCGACTTTTGGAGAACGAAATCGGAGAACGTGGAAGAATGAAAGTGACCTGACCGCATCTGGATTTTGAATTCTTCATCCTCTTTTCCTCTCAGCTTCCTTCTTACCTTTCCTATCCGGCAGAGAGGATTTTATAAGACTTAGCTTGAAGTTGCAGTTCTCTGTAGTTCCCTATTCATACTGATCACAGGAGGGCGAAGTATTTAGCTCTTAGTGAATTGCACAGCCAGTAAGGGTCTTCCCTTCGTGGCGCAGCCGGATTCACTAGAGGCAAAGCACAAGAAAAGTTACATAACTTAATCTTGCGGACTCCCAGCCAACCGCAGAGCATCTTCCCGCAGGACATTAAGGAAGGAGTTACCAGGCCTAGATTCTCTAAACTGCATGACTTTCTCACCTACTAGTAGCGAGAAACATCAGCTTGTGAATAGCTGGTCTGAAGTTAATCTGAACAATTTGACAATTAAAAACAAAACTCTCTAGGTAAAAGGATCTAAGCTGTTTTTTTTAGAAGAAAAGGTACCATCGAACACGGAGTCGGTGTCTTTGATGTTACTTAATTACACTCTAATTAGAGCAAGGTGTAAGCAGTTGTCACGTTGCCCGTTTGCAGCTGACAAAGTTTTTAGCATTTCTGCCTGGATTTTAAAAAATGTTTATGATGACTAAATGATGAATATCTATTTGAATCGAAAAGCTCTTATAGGACCTGATGGAAAATCCTGTCTGTCTCCAAAGTATGCCTGCCGTGGCATTCTAGATTCCGCCAATCAAAAAATGTAATTATAGAGTTCAGATCCTGAGGGAGAGTGATTTTGCTTTTTCCATTGTGTCTTAACGCAAAGCTTTCCTTATCTCGCCGCATAAACAATGTCAATGAGATGGGGCTTTTTAGAACCCATGGCAATTATTCAGATAAAAACAAAACAAAAATTTGTCAAGATCAACATAAATTTGCTTCGCGGAGTTTTTCAGGTGGAATTATTATACCCGTGCAGGTCGGAGGATTGCAATAATCGTTGCAGAAGGTCCTTGGCCTGTTCATCATCTTACTTCAGAGCCACTTTCCTGCCTGTTAATGAAGAAGGACTTCAACATTCAGCTTCAGCAGAAGTCTGCGTAAACTTTGCCGGAGAACACGGGCTGTGGTCCGAATAAAAAACAGGACACTTGCCCTTAAGGAAATATTCTTGGTTACCCACTGAAATTGATCCAGCTGATAGAGATCGGGTCAGAAAGGAACATCTGGAATTGGGGGGCAGAATGCCCATTTACCCCCATCCCGCCTTTCCCCCATTCTAAAATATCCGCTCCCGATTTGGTTATTAGCAACTTATCCGACCTGGGATGTTTCCACTGATCGAAGAGATTCTTCCCTTTTTAGTGTGAATTTGTTTTGAGTTAGCTGTTTAGATTGATTCTCCGATTAACCGGTGAAAAAGCAATGACCTTGACTTGATCCAGCCTCAAACTAAGCACTTCCACTGAATGCGATTTAAAAGTTTTTTATTGGACTAAAGGGGATTAAGAATGAATAACTTCCCCAACCTGTTTTGTAGTACATATTATTTGTCTGTGCGATTTTCCTTTTAAAAGATTTACCGTAAGTAGTGCGATACTTTGGCTGCGATCCAGTCCGGTGTAGGGGAAAATGGGTATTCAGCATTGGTTCCAGTGATGTTTTTTCCACATAGGATTTTAAGTACCTTCCACTAAACAGCTGAACTGAACTTTTTCCAAATGAACCTATTTATATCCACATTCTCTCACCAGCGGAATCGATTTTCTGAAGTAACTGGGGCAGTGTTTAGAGAAATTGTTTAATCGCTTTGATCCACTCCAAAATATCCAAACTGTAAACGCCACCACAGTACTTTCGTGGGAAACAAGGGCAGGAAGGCAGACGTGCCACATCAGTCCTGGATAACAAATACTTGGTGTTCATCTCTGCTCTGTAGTGCGTACATAGAAAGAGAGCCGACTCTTTAAACATACACACGCAGGTTAGTAGGAATCCACCTCGTGGTTCCCCTAAATCCAACAGTTTCCTCCTTTTTCACTTGATTTGCAAAGGAAATGGGTTTCAAGGCCTGCAAAGGTAGTTTCTGAACCGCTTGAAAGACCGAGCCGCGTTTTTACCATTAGCACATCGTGGCCCAAAAGGGAGTTTGTTGCGCTGCGCTTTCTTCTCAGTTCGTGGCACTCAAGGGCTCGCCTCAAAACGCTGTCGATTTTATAAGACTTAGCTTGAAGTTGCAGTTCTCTCTGTAGTTCCCTATTCATACTGATCACAAGAGCCAGATGCATTGGCAGGGCTGTCTTGGTCTCCTGATCCCCAACATTCCCTCAGCTCGAGATGAGGAAGGCAGGAGACCCCCTCGTCCCGTCCCCTCGTGTGTCTTAAAGCAGCGGCGGGGCGGTCCATCTTCTGTTCTTCGGGGAACGTTGGCTTCTCTGTCCCCCGTTTTCTCGGGCGTAGACGGAGTTCTTTCGCAATTGCGGATCTGATGACGTCCCAGTCTCTAGTAAGAGGCCCCGCGGAATTCCCCGATCGTGCTCGAAGGGGAAGCAGAGTCCAGTGGCTGGCATGCTAGTCTGCCACTTAGAAAAAGACCGAGACTTGCCCCAGAATGCGCCGGAAAGATTGGTTTGTGGAGGCCCTCGGTCGTCCAGCCTTGGTTCGTTCGTCTGCCGCTCCTTCTAAATATCCCTCCTTAAACCCAGGGAATCCGCCCAGCAAAAGGAAACTCCTTGAAATTTAGGGTTCCCACGATACGTTTATCCATGATTAATGGGCATTTGCTTTGTTCAGACTCCCTGAATGCAGCGCACTATAAGCTAATTGCTCGCCACGAATTCATGACGGGTGGTTGGGAATGAGGTTGTGCCTCGGAAGACCCAGGAAGCTAACGGGTTGTGAAAATCGCCTGATATACCTCGAGAAGAAAGAGGCGTCCGGCTACGTCGGTGCACTGCAAGTGAGGAAAAGACCTCAACAATATAGAAGCCTCCCAGCAGTCTGTTATGTAAATTGGGGTCTTCTTTAATACCCCGAAACGAGGGCGGCTATGTCCACCGTTCGTTGAACCACAAACTAGTCGTCAGCACACGGGTTACATCACTTCAGTGACATTTATATAGCTTAATACAAACCGTAGGTTTAGTCGAAGTGTATTTTAACGTGTGGGGGCGAAGGTAAAAGTACTTTCCACTGCGCGATCCTAGCTTAGAGGGACATGAAACGTATCGGAAACAAAAGGGGGCAATTGGAATTAACATTTTTATATTCTTGATTTCTACTACTAAGTTTTTTTTGTTACTTCTGAAAGTAAGTCTCTTAATCTTAGGCATGTGATCAGTCTGCTGTCTTATCTTTCACAGCCCACAGCCTAACAAGTTTCCTTAGTTATGGGGGAAGTTGTAGATGAAGCTAAAGTCCCTCTAGTCTAGGTAAGGAAATCAGCTCCAGCAATGGATTTTTCAAGAGTTGTTGAGGAAATTTGATTGATTTCATTGATGAGATTCGGAATTCAGAACCCCGGGGTTCCACTCTACTCTCTAGAGACCTGCCCATACATAAATCTACTGTGACTTCATTTCCCTATTTTGCAACCTAGCAGAAGCCTTCGAAAAGACAATTTAAAACACCTTAGTTGTCTTTTCAATCAGTTCTCGGGCTGACAAAGCATGCAAGAGAACTTAGCTGGCAAATAACAGATTCCCACATAAGCCACCGCCGCTACCATTTACACTACTCCCCCTTTCTCGGAGGAAATCTCAGGTAAAAGTGTTTCTGACTGCAGCCTCAAATCTTAAATCCTGCCATTTCGGGTTGCCGGGGTTTCAGAGATGAGAGCCTTCAGGTCAAGGAGACGGTGCAAGCAAACGAGCGGCCAGACTGGCTGGATCCCCTGAACACTACCGGAGAGTCAAAAAACTGCGCACCCCAGTTCTACGCTGAAGTAGAATCCCCAAGATTGGGAGGGGGAGTTAGTTCTGAGTAAAGACGCATAACAGTGTTGTCTTCGAGTGGGAAGGAAGAACTAAGCGGTCCTTGACATTAATTTCATTACCCTCCACAGAGGCCCGTTGCTTTATAGGAGAAAGTCCGATCAAGAGTTTCACATTTAGAGGCCAGGCGAAATCCACTAGGGTAGGGACTCGTTGTTTTCGCTGGAGTCATATTTGCTTCTAATAGCCGTTGGCTGGGACAGCGCAGCAAAATCAGACCGGCTTCAGGATTTAGATAGAGCAGCTTTTTACAGCCGCGATTATGTCGGGCAACTCCCCTAACTCTCAGCCAAGTTGGCAAAGTTTGGAAAAATTCGCAGCAGAACAATTCCAAATAAGGCTGGAATGTTCGGAGGGACAGTGAGGAAACCGGGACAAGATCGGTCGGTAGAGCCCGCGGTTCCGTTGCAGCCCCAGGCACTGCCACCGACAACTTCTGCAAAGAAAAGATAGGCAAGGCAGGTGCTTCGCTGGATTTCAACTTTTATCAATCGAGCTGATGAGCATGATTAATTAGCAAAATATGAAGAGACGGCTTCCTGTTATGCTATTGATTTTTGGGAGTATATTGGGTCTGTGGTCTTTCAACAAACGAAAAACAGTCAAGGCAGGACTCGCAGCACAAATAGTAGGATTGCCTTTATCTCAGGCATTTTCCTCTACTTCCCCCCCAAGTTCCCAACACCATTGAGATAGGTTTCTTACAACGTTGTGTTCTCCAGGTGTGAGATTTCAATGCCCATAATCAAGCACCACTTTCGTGGGACATGTGGTATCCGATAATAGAATTTTCTGTGCTCCAGTCTAAACAGGAGATTGGAACTGGTCTAAGAAATTAATGGTTTAGGATAAAATATGCCAACAAAATTTAGCTCCACTATCTAGAAGCCACTTATTTTTCAGATTTGATTTCATTTGGGTTTGGGTCTATTTTTTGTCCTGTAACTTAGATGGATTTCAAGTTTTTTACTCCCTAGAGATCTTGGAGAGAACAGTTTCAAAGCATCTGAAAAATGATTTCCTTTGTTCTTACTTATGATACCAAGAACATCTTCACTAGAATCCTGATAGTAAGCCTGAAACTGTAATCTTATCTCTGTAGAGTTTTATGATTGAAAGCCACTCCAAAGAAATATTTTAAAAAACATGATTGTGTTTGCAAGTAAAATATTTTCTTCCCAGGAAAATTAATAAGAATGTTGCCTGCATCCTATTTCCATGAAGAATTAGTGTTGTCATATATAGTATGTCTTGAAAGATGCTTTTATCTGTCAGATGAAAATCACCCATATTAAATCTGTTTACTTCCTCTGATTTCTAATCTTTTAACTACACTGAAATGATGCCACTATCACACAATTTGTGCCAGTTTTACATATAGTATAAAATGTGGTGATGAACCTTGGTGATGCTAAATATTTTGTTTTCTTTGTCTTCCTAAAACCATATCAAGTTTCAACATAGTCTAATTATCTAGTTTGCTTTATAACTGCACTTTTCTAGTTTAGTTTTGTTTATTGTCATTGTACCTCATACAATGAAATTAAATGCCATCTTCAGTGTACATTATAACTATAAAAATAAAACACAAACACACATCCTTCACATTCTATACAATTGAATTGAAAATGCCTGATATTGCATTAATATTTGTTTGAATATCTGTTTGAACTTGACTGCTGGACATTATATGAACCTTTTATTTGCTGTCCTCTGGTTTTTATTAAGTAAAGTTTGGGAGGATCCACTCAAAGTCAAACATTTAAAATTCCATTAACTTCAATAGATCTTTATGAATGTGGTTGATGGTTCAGTGCAGTTCTATGAATCTTAGGAGGATTTCACTCTGGTTTGTTTTCTTAACATTGGCCAGTATTTGAGAGTTAACAATTTGCATATAATAGTTAACAGTATTTTATATTGCATTTGCATTTTACTATATATGAATTAAAGTGCAATTGTATTTGCCTGCAACATTAATTTTGCAACTGAGAGCATTGTTATATTCAATGAAATATGATTACCAGAAGGATATAAATGATCCAGTGACTCATTCCAATTGATTAGGAAGATGAACATTCATTCATCCCCTTCACATAGTTAAATCAGCCCACCTCACAAAGAATGAAGTAGATTATTTGGGTTCCCAGCTCACTACTATGGACCTGGAATTGGAGTGACTGACTTATCTATCAATTGATAGTTCCACTTCTAGAGTCATAAGTGTCCAATAGGCATATCTTGCATAACTAATTATATTGTTTCTTGAGCAGCAGAAATTCCAAGGGTTGGCCTGGCTAACCGCTCTTGACCCGGTATGATGTCTTATGTATGTTAGTGCTTATTATAAGCTTTGATTCTGTAATATTATTGTTGCTGTATTCAGATTTATGCTATAAATCAGATTTATAGCATAACTCTACTTATGTCCACAAAAATAAACCCATAATTATATGTGCCTGACTGTCATTAAGGATGCATCTTTACAATGAAAAGAGATTATACATCCTGTTGAAATTTGCACAGCCCAAAATCCAGATGTATGAAACATTTTGAAAGAGTGTTAACTGCCACTGAAATCAGCAAGACTTCAGAGCCACTCATTTGTTTGAATAATGTAACGTTCCTAAATGTTTGGTAGGTCCTCTAATTGTGCATTGCCATGAAGGAACTTAATATCCACATTCCTTCTCCATTGGCCATGCCAACATTTTCATTCCCTGTAATTTTCCTATTGAGTCAAGAGCTCTGAAATTAGTAGATGTGGTATTATAATGCATCTCCGTGCCTCCTGTACCTCCTTCCGTCAGCCACCAATAATTTTTAAACTCTACAACAATTTTTCCACCACAATGTCTTCTGTTCTAGTATTTACTTAGTGCTTCTTAAATATTCAAAGTTTATTTTATATACAATCAGATGCATTTTCCAATGTGTCAAATTAGAATATTATCCGTTTCCATGCGTGCAATTATAAGTATCTTAAACTCTCTATTACTCTTTCAGTTTATGAATGAAAGTATAATAATTACCATTACCAAATTCTTATGTAGTATATTTTTTTCCCAAATCAAAAAGCTGGTGAATCAGAAATACCGAAACAATCTTTATTTAACAATTGACTTGTCACATAAGAAAGTAGAAGATAGAGGGGTGAGAACTTTGTCAGTGATCTAGATGTGTCGAAATCATATATAAACACTTTGACAAAGCACAGCTAGTCAAGTTAGAGAGCTTAGCAATAGGAGACATTTTTTTCTGAAATTATTAGAGTCAGCTGATGAAGTTGATAAGAGGCCTAACATAATAAAGTTGATCTTTGCTGTGGTAGATCTTAAACTATGTGAAGGAATGCATCTCTTTTGTGAACTAAATCAGAAAATACTTTCAGATTATTATAAATAAAATTCATAATATTTGGATTCACTAACATTCTGATTTTTTGAAAGAAACCCATTCAAAACAGCAAGCATTTTGCCAGAATACAGCCTGAAGATCAGCTGAATTTTTAAAGAATGCTATTTTAAAGCGTGTGAATACATCAGCAACATTCCAACAGTAATGAAAAGACTGCTTGATCTTCTGCTAAATGTTTTTCTTTTTTGCAAAAGGTAGCCCTTGAAAACTAAGTTCATTTTCCAGAAATAGAATACAATACAATATTAGTATTTCATAGTTTAACAATGTTCATAAGAACTGTTTGGAAATTAGAACTATGGTCAGAGGATACATTTTTATTGGCCAGATTTTCTTTTTTTTAAAAAAAAAAACAAAACAAGTTTATATTTTGCTCTTAGAGGGCTAACTTGTTTGCTTTCTCCCTGGGCATTCATCATCACCTACTCATTGCATTTTGGTACTTTTTTTTTTCCTGTGGCGGTTGATATGCTGGGCATATTTGAGCTCAAAACATTTCACTTTTGAAATAGCCAAGAGGAAAGGGCAGCATAATAGTTCCATTCATCAACTCTCTCATTAAAGACTTTGCCTGGCTTTTTATTCCATTCAGATTTACCTTCCCTTGGCTGATGTGACATTGCCAGAGCTGCTCCCTGCTCTCTCACATTTAATATCAGAACTTTTTAAATACTAGACTTGAATCTGGCAATAATTAGTCATATCAGCCAACTATTCCCTGCCCAAAAGAGGGTCGATTTTTCACTCTCTACAGAAATTACATTAATTTTTTTAAAAAAATATTTCTTGTACTTTATATTTTTTTTATTAGATTGGACTTATCAGTATATTTGATTTCTGACCAATATTATTAAAAACACCAACTGCTTTCTAAGTATTGTGTAATGGTTTTTTTAAAAAGGCACACAGCCTGCTGTTAGATTTTTAGTCTAAAAATAATCTAAAGAAAAAGGGAAGGAGAATGAAATTAAATGCAGGCATCATGAAATTTCAGTTACCAAAAAGCTAGATGAAGTACCTATTGGGGAGATATGACAGAGAAATCAAATACAGCTTTTCCCAGCTGAGATGGTGCCCTGAATTTCCTGGATTTTTCCTCAGGGGTATTCTGTTGAATAAAGGACAGTCTGGGGAGAGAAGAAGCCAACTAAAGAAGCAAATGCTGCGTTACATCTTTCTGTAATACCTCTTATCCTGAATTAGATCTAACAGATTGGGCTTTGTGGACTATGATGCTATAACTCTGATTAGCCTGTGAGCAAAATATAAATAAGATGAAGAAGCTGAACCCTGGAATTTATTCTACAGTGATGCCTTCTTTTAAAAATGAAAGGTTAAATAAACACACCAAGAGACAAAAGAGTTGAGGGATGTTCTTGGCAAACAGAAATATAAATTCTAGTTTTGCTTCAGCCCCATATCATATGCCTAAAACGTGTCTCTTCAGCAATGGAAATATTCTTGACTATATTTTAATGCAATTGGTGTGTATAATCTCAAAGAAGTCATCTTGGGTCATGATCTTTGATAAGATGGAAGATTTTGTTTTATGAAAAAGAAAACTGCAGACTTTCTTGCAGTTTTAATTGTTGAGAAATTCTCACTCATAATACAAATATATTTCTGTTATATTAGAGGTATTTTCCATTCACTTATTCCCTCCCCCCTCAATATGGAAAACAAATAAACCAAACACCCTGGCAGGCAGTCTTTTAAGCCTTTCCTAGCCTGCTGTATGCTTATGTACTGTATGCTCCTTTTAAAACCTATTTATGTTGCATGAAGTACAATGAATATATCCTATATCACTATCTAATATAAAAGCACATAATAAATAATGCACTTATACATATCAAATAAATATCAAATTTGTAAGATAAAACATTGAATTGGCATGTCCTGCCAGATTGTCTTTCATGAGTATTAACTTTTTTCATTTGCACTAAGTGTTCATTCTAGATGGCATAATTTAATGAAGTATGAAACCACGATGGAAGCCCAGGAGAGAGTCCATTTTAAAAGCAAAACTGTGTAACCATTACACCATCAACAAATGAGGCCTTTTCCTTTCCCCAAATTGCAATGCAGGTTAGAGACAGATGTTCAAAGTATGCTAAACAGCATTTATTTTTCTTCAGTTACTTAAGATTTGAAAAGGGCTTAGAGTTTGTAACAATCTTTCAAGAATTCAGTGTCTTAGGGTGTCTAAAGTATTTTATTTCTTCAGAGATAACTTTTTCCATAAATTTTCTGAGCAGAAGCTAAGCTGAACATAGGCAGAACTATTTGGGCTGATATTTGTCTTTACCACATAAACATGTGTTGCAAATTCTTCAGGATATAGTTGAATCTGGCCCTTGCCTTGCTTACATGCAAAGCATCATGAACATCAAGGGACCTTCTTTCCTTCTTTCTTTCCTCCCTTCTCTGGAAATCTGAGAGAAGCCCTTTCTCAATTTGTTTCTTTTAGAAAGTCTTTATCTTCTCCCCACTGGAGGAGGTGTTGTATTCACCAAGCCATGATAATAATAGTACCACCCAAGAGATGGAGAGAGAACCCCACTTGTTATGAATTCTGATTGCTGAACTGCCAGTCTGTCATTATTTGCCAGCAGTAAGACAAACAAGAAAATGGTCAACCAGAAATTCTAAGAATTCAGAAGTATTTATAAACATAAAATTATTTTTAAATTGAAATAGCTCTCAATTTATTTTTTAAACAATAAATAATTTAAAAGGCATATGAGACATGGGAAAACAGTTTGCAAATGTCTTCAAAAATGATTTGAATTCTTCCTGGAATAAAACCATGCTTCTGAAGGAGAAGCAAAATGTCAGGATGGGGGAGATCTGGTTGATTTTCCGTGAGAATTTCAGCATAATGGAAGTAGCAGACAGATCTCTGATATTAGAATCAGTTGATCACAAAAGAACAGCAGAATCACATAGGAACAAATGATTTCTGTGTCTGTTTAAGTGTTATGTTGAGGAGGAGTTTTTAAGTATTGTAACTAGAATTCTAAGAACTGAAATTACTAAGAATTGCCTACTCCAGCAGATTGCATTTTTGCTGCAATGTTCAGTAGCATCTGAAGTCGCTCAAAAGGCAGTCATATAGGAGTGCTATTCAAAGGCAGGACTGTAGAGGGACAGTCCTAAGGTACAGCAAATGGTTTAGCAACCATTCAAAGTTACAACATCACTGAAAAAAGTGAGTTATTGTTTGTTTTTCAGTTATGCCCTTTCCAGCATCCCCGCAACCATGTGATCAAAATTCAGATACTTGGCAACTGGTTCATACTTATGACCAGAGGTGAAATTTAGCTGGTTCTCACTGGTTCTATAGAACCGGTTATTAGAAGAGATCTCCTTTTGCTTTTTTCCCACTTTGCAGGGTTAATCCTGTAAAGATTAACTTTATAGGGTTAATCCTGTAAATAAGGCAGTTGTTTCTAGCCTAATCTTTATTGCCTTGCTCACAGAAACTGCCTCTCCCCTTATTACATTGTAACTTTTGTGAAGTTGTAATGGTAATGGTAATTTTGTGCTTGGTGATGGCCACGCCCACAGAACCGGTAGTAAAAAACATTGAATTTCACCACTGCTTATGACTGTTGCAGCATCCCAGGGTCATGTGATCACCTTTTGTAACCTTCTGACAAGTCAGAATTCACTTAACAACCAGGTTACTAGCTTATCAACTACAATGATTCACTTAATTACTTGAGGCAAGGAAGATTATAAAATGGGACAACATTCACTTAACAAATGTCTTGCTTAACAATGGAAAATTTGGGCTCAATTGTGGTCCTAAGTCAAGGACTATCTGTATTAATATTATACCTCTATAACCACACATGACTTAGTGCAAAAGCACACCATTGTCATAATAACTCCTGGACTTTTGTTTATGAGTCTTTTTTGCACAATTGCACACAAACTTCAGAAGCAGAATTGCAATTATTAAAACCATTTACTTAGCTTACAGGGCTTTCATCAGTTTGGGTCCTGAACAGTCTGAAGCTTACTGTGCTCAGTCCAACTGAGTTGCCCTTAACTTTCTACCCCATTCAATCCTTTGGCAAATTCTCAGATGAAGGCTTGCTTTTTCCTGTGTGGGGATGGTAAGTCATGGCCTTTTGGCCTCCAGCCCTGGCACCTAGACTGTTTACTTAGCACTGGGCAGAAAAGGTGAGGTTATTCTAGAGATCTGCTAGAGTGAGAGGCCATATCTCAGGGAGTGGTGACAGAGCAGCTCCCTGATCGCTGTGGTTTTCCATGTTTGCACTGAGGCCTGTGATCTGATTCCCCCTTAGCAAGCAAATTGTACAAACGTTGGCCTCCAAGCACTCTCTCCAGCAAAACCTCAAGACTGTTTTCCCAGCATGGGATATTTTTCTTTCCCTTTTGGACTCAGCAGAAGCTGCAATGTGGCATGAAGTAAGGCGCCTTGGAGACTCCAGGGCTGCATGATGTCATGATGGATTACAGTAGAATATCAAGGAGAGAGTGGAAGACAATGTAGGGATAAGGGGCTTAAGGCAAGAGCTGAGTAGCAGCATTCAGTTTCTCAAATAGGCAGGTTTGGATGGTGTGTAACAAGAAAATGCACTGGGAGCAAAAAGTCTAATTTCTTTGTGTATCCCCCATTCAATCTTTCCAATTTACAGCTCAATCTGATAAGGCCTTTCCCTTCTAGCCCTATTCACTCAGCATCAGGCTAACTTAAAATAACCTTAGCATCAACTTGGCTGTTCCCATTGCTTCTCTTGTATCTGTTCCAAGTGACTGATGAAGGATGTTGCCCTGACTGGAAAAAAGTGGCTCTTGATGCAGGCAAATGTGTGCGTGTGTTTCCCTGTTCGATTGGAGTTCTCTTTTGGCAGATGACCAGGCAGCACAGAAAATGTCCGCCAGTTAGGGCCCTGCAGCAGAAATGGGGGAAGGTGGGAGGTGAGACATCAGGGTTCTGGTGGGCTAGGTTCACTAGGTTGGTTTGTCTGGACCCTCATTCTGGTATGTTCCAGATTTAAATAATGTAAACTTTAAAAATGTATAGATGAGGCAAACTGACAAGTAAACCACAATTCTAATTCCTCATTTTTTGCAAACAGTGCATTTCAGAATACCATTATGCAGACTAGTGCAAAGCCTCTCCTCCACAAAATGAAATAAAGGAGATCTGCTGTCTTTTTTTTTTTTTTTTGCTTTGTGGGAAACCTGGAGGTAGCAGGGGCAGGTTAACATGAGGGGAATTGAGGAAATAATATCCTAATGGAGAAGGCTGGGAAAGAAATGATTGTGGTGGAGGTTGTGCGGTGAACAGAGGAGACCTCTCCAAACATTTTTCTGATTGCAATAGATGAGTTGACTTTGCTGACAGGATAACTGATGACAAAGCATTCAAATTCTAATATTTAATTTAACTTAATTTGTTTGATTTAGGCGCCGTGTGGCTACAAACTTCACTCCTTGCAGTAATGGTTGGATAGTATCTACAGTATTTAGGAAGGGAAAATGCTACTTTAAAACCAGTAGATCTAATGATGATTTAAAGCTGTAAACACTCAAGTGCTTCATGAGCTGGAGGGCATATATCCCTTCTTTGCATTTGACATTTTTCTCTGGGAACATAAATTTTCACCTTTGATCTCACAACCTTGCCTTCATCTCTTGCCCCAGAACTGCAGTTAATGATGTTTTTTGTTGTTATCCAAATTGTGTAATTGCTATGTGTGAGAGCTATGTGTGAAGTAGGGTATGCAAAGGTGCCCAGAGAAGCCCAGAAGAAACATCACCAGAATTTCATCAGTCCACTCTTACCCTACTCTAATTCCTGCTGCAGGGTCTGATTGTTGGATGTCTCATCTGCCAGCTGGGCATGTGCTAAAGAGCGGGTTGGAATGTCAGAGTGGTAAACCAAGAAGGGAAAGATTGCTGTTGTCAGAAATGATTGTATCATGATAAAGAACAAGTGGAGGCAGTCGTAGATAATACATCTTTGGATATCTCAGCAATCTAGCCTTCAAGTTTGTGTCAGGTGGAAAGTATTTCTTCTGCCAATCTAGATGAAGCGGCTTCTATTGCCCACAACCTTGAGACTTTCTCATGCAGAATTAAGATCATACAGGTTAATGACTTAACAGAACTTGTTGCATTTAGAAGAACTCAGTATGTAGAATTGATCAAATATTTAGTACCAGAATCCTGCTGAACCATGATGGAGGTGTGGTTTCCAGTTCAGATGAAACAGCAAAAATCTTTCTTTTCCTCTTGGATACAACTAGGACAGTTGCCACTGCCTGCTACAGTGAGCAACTTGAAATGGGAATGATTTATCCCAGCTATTGGCAAATTTAAAGAGTACACTACTGCCTATTACCAGCGCTGGATAATCTTCCAGTAGATTAGGTTATGTGGCTCAGTACTGTTTCTATTCATCTGCCTCTTTTTACTTATCCAAAGTTTCCCTCCAAGTCGCTTTCCTCACTTGGTCTGTCACCTGCCTTGTTCAAACTAGCTGCTCAATTGCCTGAGTTGTTGCATAGTCTGTCATAAAGCTAAGTAGGCTAAAATCTGTTACCATTTTAAAAGTAACATTTAAATTTAAAATTACTAACTTTCCAATTTTCCTGTTTTCCAACAACTATATATTTTGATTAGTTGCAGTAATTAAAAGAATGGTTTGCAGTTATATAGAATATTTATGTGATCTGGTTACACTGTTTAGATTTCTGCTGCACTATAGCACTCATACAGACTTACAGAAGCAACTGTCAGATTAAGCATTTCTGTTTCATTATTTATCTATGAATGTAATTCATGTATTTCCTGGAAGATTACATTCCCAAATGTTTTCATAAGATAGAAATAATTAATACTGTACAGAACAGCATTTCTTTAGTAGATTACAAGGACTATTAGAATTCACACTGACACTCACATTTCACCTGAATCATTGCTTGGTTTGGTTCATACAATATGCTAAGCTACAAAACCAAGATTTACAAATTGCAATGTCTTGATTAATTTATATGTTCTCACATATGTTTGCAGCGTTGCAATTATTTCAGCCTGGAGTCTAAGAACTCACAAAACAACAGGAACTCTGTTTCATATTTCACCATACTTTGGCACAAAAGGTCACTTTTATTACTCCTAGTGTTTGCTTCTTTTTTTTTTAACATAAAAGGATAGATTTTAACTCAGTCAGTTTGATATAACATGGACTCATGTTTTTTAAAGACTTCAGACATGATATTTTACTGATGTTTTTAGGAAGTATTAATATACATTATTTTTTAAATCTTATTTAAGTACAATATTTGATTCTGAACTTTAAATTCTAATTTTATATAGAAACATGCGCTATTTGGTTAAAATGAATTAATACAAAGTGATAGTGCCTTTTAAAAATGGTATAGACAGGATTTTTCTCTTCCCAATAAAAAGTTGCTTGATAACCTGTTAGAATGACATAAACCTTCCACAAGAGTTCAGTGTGAACAAAAACAAAACCTTGTTTTCCATTCTTGTCTTCTGAAACATATGCTGTTGTGCATTTTGGTCAGTCTCAACTCCTGGTGACTATCTGGACAACTCCTTGCAACTTTTCTTGGCAAGATTTTGGAAATTTGCCTTTTCTTGCTTCCTAAGGCTGGGAGAAAGTGAGTAGTCCAAGTTCACCCAGCTAGTTTTGTGCCTAAGGAGGGATTTGAATTCATGGTCTTCTGGGTTTCTAGCCTGATGCTCTAATCACTATACTAAACTATTCTGAAACTTACCAATTAAATTGAAATTTTGCAGACTTGATTCAAAAGGAGCATGGGGACAAAAAGTGAGCAAAAACAGCATCAGAGACTTCAAATGAAAGAAAAGTGGCTGGGGAAAATTTATTTCTAGAATGACATGTTCTGAAAACACAACAGAACTAGAGCTCAGAACTGCAAACTAGGCCTAGTGGAACAGAGCTGGATCTTTGCAAAAAAAAAAAAAAAAGAGAGAGAGGTGGCAGAACTTAGCAAAACAACCAGAAGATTTGTATAAATTGGAGTTTTTGACAGATCTTTTTAACTTATACACACCAAAGACATGTCTGTGTGCTATGAAGCTTTCAATGCTAGCCCAGGAAAAATAGAAAAAGCTCTTTCCAACAAATCCCTAACCAATTATAGAACTGTTTTTCCCTTACAGAAATAGACAGCACTGTTTTTCTCCTCCCTGTCCTCCTCTCACAGGTAATCCTCATTCAATGGCCACTTGTTCAGGAAATGTTTGAAAATACAACAGTGCAGAACTAAGTGGTACTTATAATTGGTTCCCAAAGTTCTAGTTATCGCTGTACCTCTGCAGTCACATGATCATGATTTGCACATTTGCAGTGCCTGATGGTTATATGATCACCATTTGCCAGCTTCTCACAAGCAAAATCAATGGGGAAGCCAGCAGGGAAGTCACAAGTCGCTCCTGTAAGTCACTTGCACCTTCCCACACCTGTCAGCAGCCACCCCCCAGTTCTGCCTTCTGTCCTGCTTGCAAGCCATCTGGGACTCATTTAACAACTCACAGTCCTTGCTTAACAATGGTAATGAGGAGTGCAGGGATTGCCGTCACTAAGTAAAGTGGTGACATGATGTCACTCTTCATGACCATATCACTTAGCAATGGAAATTCTGGTCCTAATTACTGTCCCTAACTGGGGACTAACTGTATCAATAACAGAGATAACTCTTTCTAGGGTAATTTAAAGAAATAGTGCTTTCAACCCTTATCTCAGCGTCTGGAATTTTTCCCATTATTCAACATTCATTGAAGCAGGGATCAGAAGTTCAGAAAATGAAATATTCATTTTTTTATCTCAAGAAATTAAAATGGATTTGCTTTATCTGGCTTCTTTCCTTGTCATAAAGAATTATAGCCTGCCACTCCAATAACAGGTTTTATTTGGCTTTAATTTGTCACAGAATTCAAGGCAGGTTTTCTTTTTAAAGTAAAAAAATGATGTGGAGATACTGTGATACAGTGTTTCTTACCTTGGCAACTTTAAGATTAGTGGACTTCAACTCCAGAATTCCCCAGGCACTCATGCTGTACATCCATTTGCAAGTGCTGAAGACTTTTTAGAGTATATGTTTGGTTTGGGCCTATACAAAGGCTTCAGAAAAGAGCGGTATCTTTGCTTGAATTATATGAAAGACTGCACAAAATAGTCAGATTCAACTCCAAACAAAATTGGTCTGGACACTAATTATACTAATATTTTTATGAGAAGTAGATACTTATCAAGGGGTGAAATTTGTCTGTCTTCAGGGAAATAAATGCTGAAATTGTGAAGACAGAATTCCTTAGATGTGCATTTTTGTGTGGGATGGAGTCTGTCTGTCTGTCTGTCTGTCTGTC